>PVHP010003904.1:0-75075 GCA_004024765.1 Zapus hudsonius | reverse complement strand
AACTTATTACTCATCCACCACGACTCAGGGACCTATGCGGAAGAGGGGGCGGAAAGATTGTGAGAGCCGTGGTGGGGGAGACTATCCAGAGGTACGGACAGGAGAACCTGGCTGATTACTAGTCTATCCATGGTCCCCTGTCACAAGGACTGATCCAGACGACCCATGGAGGAGGTTATCCAGTTGAGGGGGGAGGGGAAGGCAGTGGGGAATTGGGGATAACAACTCATTGTTTGCCCACTAAATAAATGTTGTAACTCATTATGGACAATAAAAAAAAATAAAAAATAAAAAAAAAAGAAACATACCTATGCACTCTTTTCGCTTGAAACTGTAAGAGTTTGTCTTTGCCTGTAAACTTTGAGAGCTTCACTGTAGTATGTATAATGGAAACATCATGATGGCCTTTGACTTTGGATATTTACATCCATCTAAGTGTTTGGAATTTTGCTTCTATTGTTTCCTTAAATAATTTTATTCCTTTATGGAATTCTTCAGCTCTTCTTGAATCCCAACCTGGGAATTCTCGATGCTGTTCTAAGATACAAGTTTTATTTAATTTTTAATTCTGCTTATTTATTTTTTTTTATTTTTTATCTACTGTTTTTTCAAATAGCCTATCTTTGAGTTTGCATATTCTTCTCACTTTTTCCTATTCTTTAGAAATTTTACTTACTGCAGTTTTTTTCACGTTCATGGTTTTTGTTAGCTATTTCAAAGTGCTTCAGTATCTGTTAAGTTTCTCTGCTAAAGTATTCAATAATTTTCCTTAGTTCTTTAATAGGTGAATGACTTTGTATACATTGGTTCTTTTGAATTTTCTGAGAACTTGCAACATTGTTTACTATGTTTTTTGATTCTGGTATGTTACTAGCACTTTAGATAATATCCTGGTTCCTTGATCATTACTGTTGAAATATTTTTATTTATGAGAGAAAAAAGCATGGGCACACCAGACAAACTCCAGATGCATGAGCCACTTTGTGCATCAAGGGTTACATAGTTACTATGGAACTGAACAGATGGTTTCACAGTGACAGACTAGATTCTGAGTTTTAAATCTACCATAATCCATTCTCCCTTTCCTAAATGGGAAGTGATTCCCTCCATACTACGTGGGTTTGATGGGGAATGGATTCGGACAACTCTATACCTTCTTAAATAAATCTTTTTATTTTTTTACATGGGAAATCCAGTCTAGTTTTATCTGTCCCCCTAAGCACTTTGGAAGGGTTTTTTTTTTTGTATGGATAGCTATTCAAATTGATTTATTGATTTGTCTCTATGGACATGATTGCTGAAGAATTTGCTCATCAGGTAAAACTATCATATTTAACATATAAAAATATGTTGCTTTTTTGTTTGTTTGGTGCTGGGAACTGAACTCAGGGTGGTCCCTCACTAAGTAAGTAGTCTAGAACTGAGCCACATCTCCAGCCCAGTATCTTCTTTGCTTAGTATGATAATGAACCTCAATTTATGTATCTCCAAATTGAAGTATTATGTTTAACATTCATTATTAATTTTAATAAAATCCATTGAAATGTTGTCTTTTCCTTAAAATAAATGGTACAGAAAACTATTTATATGGTGACTGCCTTGTACAATGTTTCATACCTAATATCTTTAAATATTCATTGATTAATATCTGTGATTCTTAAGAGATCAGTGAAGATTGTAATGACTGTAAGGAAGGAAGGATGTTCATATTATACTCTGCATAAATGTCATTCTCTACAACACTCTGCTTTGTCATAAACCAAGCCACAAACAAGTATTTGTTTAGTATTCAAGAACTGTGTTCTTATGTAGGGAAAAAAAAAACATGATGTGAAATCAAGCAAAGTAAAAAGAATAGAGTATCCAATTGTATCCTGTGAGTGATTAGAATAAAATTGTCTCATGAAGAGATAAAAGTTAAAATATGCTCACACACAGTTCAGCGTAGCCCTATTTTCAATGCTTTACAGCTTTCACAGCACCTGTCTCCCCCCTTCAGTAGAAAGTGATTAAACCCTGAGCATATTTCTTAAAGGCAGATCTAAGGTATAGAAGGGCTCCAAGACAAATATAAATACCATTCTCATTCTAATGCTTAAAGAGAGGCTTTGTGTTCATGTGGAATACCAGAGGTGAAATGCAGGTATGAATCCAAAATCTCTACCTTTGTAAAGGCTCATACCCATTATGTTACATGGAATACCAGCCTGGAGTCCTAGTGTTTATCTTATTAAACAAAAGTTCTTCATTTTGCTGAGAGGTTTCATCACATTTCACTAGTTATCCCCCCAAAAAAAATGGTGCTGAATATTTAGTAAACATTATGTCAATTAAAATGAATTTTATTGAAATAATAATAGCATATAATAACACCCTTGTAAACCTACTTACTTCTTATCTCTGCTCCTCTTATTCTATTCTACCACATCCCCCAGTTTGGTGACCATTCGCCTTTCTCAGTTGTCATTTGCTCTTAGATCACCCAGCGACAACAAATCAAATGTTTTCAGAACCTTGATATAATTATGCAAATCCATCATAACTGTCAGACTTAAATTAAACAAAAGCTAAAAGTAACCAAGAAAATGTCAGATGTATAAATATGCATTTCCCAACACATCAATTAAAAAACTACACAAACTGACAAAGATTACCAATTATACCACAGAAACCATGCATCATAATAGGAGGCTGTGCTGTCAATCTCAAATTCTATATGTAGAGAGAAAAAATGGGCTGTTTTCATCTATTCTATTATTCAAACCCTTGCACCAGACTTTATGTAGAGGAAGTTTGATAATTGAGGACAATAATATCAAAGAGAAAATGAGACAGCCGTGTAGCTATAACAGAGCTAACATCACCCCAAAGGTTACATGAAAATTCACAGTCTAGATTATCTGTCCTCCTAAGCTTTTATGAAGGTAGTTTCCTGTATGACTAGATATTCAAATTGATTTGTCTGTGTGAAATGTTTGCTAGAGAATCTTGCTCAACATCTAAAACTATCATATTTAACACATGAGGAGTTTCTATTTCCTGGTTGTTGTTTTTTTTTTTTTTTGTCTTTTTCTTTTCTTTTTTTTGTGGTGGAACTGAACTCAGGATCTTCCACTTGCTAGATAAGTACTTCATCACTGAGCAACCCTATAAACTAACAAACAAACCAAAAATAAAAAAACACTTATATCAATAGATTGACAAATTTGATGAGAATAGGAAAAGAAAGGTGCACTTGCTGAGATTTATACAAGTGACATGAGAAAACCAGTAAAATATGAAGAAGAAAAAGACATATAAGGGAAAAAAGACTATACAAATGTATAAGTCTAAATAAAATTACTATAAAAATAATGCACTGTGAAATATCAAATTAAATAAAGTAAATGGCTAGGAAACAATACTCATAAAAATAGATACAATATTATATGAAACAGTATAATTGAAGTGGTTTGATTCAGGTGTCCCCCATAAATTTAATGTGTTCTGGATGCGTGAATAATGATTAAAAAATTTTGAATGCAAAGGGCCACTTGATCAGTTAAGGCTGTATAGTTACAAGTAGTGACAAGCTCAAATGCCCTGTCAATCAATGACTCAATATGAGGAAAAGAACTTGAATCCATACAATCTCTTGAACCCCATATTAAGGCATTGCTTGTCCATGTTTATGTTTTCTTCTTCATACTCTGGATATATAAATATATACAGTGATTTTTAATTCTTGATATACTCTCTCAGAGTGACTGAGTGTGGCTTCTACCATGCTATAGAACTCCTGCTTATATACAGAAGATTTTCATCACCTGCAAACACTTGTACTTTGCTGTTTCCAATCTAAATATAGTCCTGAGATTCTTGCCATTCAATGAGAGCCATCTGTTGGCTTGCATGGTTTATTATTTGGTCTTTTCAATTTCTGATCCCAACCCCCTTTTATTTAACTCTTAGCTCACTGGATTGAGTATGGATTTCCCTTCACGAGTCTATATTCAATGAATGCATGCAAATCTAAGAGTGTTTTCCCATACTAAGGTCTTAATGAAAGAGACCCATGAGATCTTCAAAACAAGACAGCCTTCTGTCAAAGCTCTGGAATACCCGCACCAAGCCAAAGGTAAGATCTTATTTCTAAAGAAACCACAGAAAGTCACTGCACAACACCTACAAACCCTGCAAGATCCAAAATGGTAACCAGCCCCCTGATGGTAGCAAGTGCAATGTTGGAAGGCACTGCATGAGCTGCCAGAAGAAATTGATCAATAATATTTGGAGAAAGCAGAGGCCTCTGATATAAAATGAAGACTATTGTCACAAGAATGTTGAATACACTGCTTTTTGGGAGAGATCAACAAGTCAAGAAGTGAGCAGTTCTGCAAGAGCAGCATCAAAACCTTGGGAGGTAATAAATGGCTTTCAAATTGGCCAAGAAATCCACTCAGTGACAATGAACCCTTAACTGAAATGGGGATCCAGGGAAAAACCCTTTGGAGAACAAATATGTGGGTTTCATGGGGAATATCCCACTACCAGAGAACTACAGAGAGGCTACACCCAATAGAATCTTGTCAAATTAGCAATGTGTGTCTCATTTAAGCTATACTGATCTCACTATCTGTGATGGTTAAGTTTTGATTTCAAGTAATCTTGGGTGAGTCTCTGAGGATGTTCACAGGAAGGCAGCCTCTCAGTAGGGGGCATGATGTAAGTAAGCTCAGGAGAGCTAGAAGTAAACACCGTTTCCTATGTAGGCAGTGCAGGAAGGAAATTTCAGAGACTTAGGAAGCCATTTGGTCTGGGATAGAATTGCAAGACCCCACCCTAGGGCTATATAAAGGTGAAATAATTCTCTTCTTGCCCTCCTGCCTTTTTGCTAGTGCGTGTATGGTGTTGGTGATGGGTTTCTCCCTCTGCATGTACCTGTGAAAGAGGGCCAGCCTCTTTTGCTGTTATGGAACTACCCTTCAATCTGTAGTTTCAATAAATACTTTCCTCCCCTAAATTGTGCATGGTTTGAAGATTCATCCCAACAGTCTGTGGCTGACTATGACACTATCCAGTGGAGATTCTGTTTGTATTTTTCACATGGCAGTGAGAGAGCCATGGTCAATACAACTCCACCAACAAACCTCAGGAGGATGACTGACATCCCAGCATGAGATGAACCACCTGGAGCCTTTCTTGTGGTCCCCAAATGGAGGATTTGAGAAAATGTTGTGATAAACATGAGACATATAACCACAGCCAGTCAGATAACCCAAGATAGGTCAAAGACATCAATGATGTCCAACACAACCCAAAGCAGAAGTCCCGAGACACTTAAGATCTCAACAATAAAACAGACTAATAACTCACCCACCATGACTCTGGGAACTGAGCAGAAGAGGGGTTGGAAATAATTTAAGAGCCATGGTGGGGGAGAATATCCAGAGACATCACCCTCCTCAGTAGCAACACACAAAGAGGGGGGAACCTGGATGCCTGTTGTGCTATTTATAACCCCCTTCCCCAGGGACTGATCCAGTATGCCCATGAGGAGGGTCCTCCCTGGGTTGGGGACAGGGAGAAGGGTAATGGGGCTACCATCACAAGATTTGTTCATACAATGTATTTACATTATTATGTATAATAAAGACAAAGAAAAAAAAGAAAGGGTTACATGTAAATTCATAAGCAAATCACATCCCATTCATTCCTAAACTATGTATGTTCCAGACACTGAAAGCAGGAGGAGCTGAGCCAGAACAATGCTGGCCTGTGACTGAGACAAAGCCTTGTCTCTTCTTTTAGGAGCATTTAACTCAGGGTATGGGACATTGCACTTTCTTTAATCACCAAAACCACTCTAAGCCAGGTTTTATTGCTCTTGAACATAGAGAATGCAACTCACAGGCAATAAAAAGTGAGGTTTTAGGAAAGAGAAGACTTATTTGTAGAGAAGAACAAAGCAAGTTTGCTAAAGGAAAGGCATAAATAAGATTGGAATCCCAGGCACTGGAAAGGACATGACAATAGGAAGAGGGATTGGGGCCTGATGACTCTCCTCTGAGCTTTATAAGGCTTCCTGGTTACATAAATATTTTGATATTTGAAATAAAATTACTATGATATAAAGTATTATAGCTCTGTCAATCACAACCATCATTCCCATGAGGTATCCACACATCTTTAAAATCCGGAAAGTGTGAATGTACATCTCCTATTGATTAGGAAATGGGTTGAGGGTTCCTGTGTTCTTTTTTCTCTAGTTTGTTTGTCTGACATTGTAGATGGTCACTATCGATAATACTTTCCTATTGGCCATGTTAAAGGTTAGAGGAGAAACCCAGGATCTAGTCACTGAGGAGTTTGCCTGTTATCTTAGAAGGGGGCAGTGGTACTTGAAGAAGTTCTTAGAGAATGAAGGCTCTCACACGCTGTGGCTCTCTCACACTGCATGTTGTACCCAGTGTCAAATTCGTATTGAGGAAAAATTGCTACTTTCAAGTGGATCAGGGGTCCCAGGTGGAGCAGAGGCCACAAGGCATCACAATCTTTATATGGGTACAAATGGCTACAGTAACAAGACTGAGAACTTCACTACTAAATTCCCATCAGAGAAGTTATTATTGTTTGGCTTTATGGATTGAGTCAAAGTGTGATGACATCAGCTAACTGCAGATGGTCAGCTGTAACCCCAGAACATGCTCTATAGACCCCCAAGAGCAGTGTGTCAAGGTTCCAATGAGGCTGAGTCCGAGAACAGTTATACCTTCAGTGCTCCTGTGACTTGCATCATAACTTAGAATTCAATATGGCTTGTAATTTCCCAGAGACATAGGCAAATACAGCATTCTCCCAGGAATATGACCCAATAAAACTTCACAACCTTACAAAACCTACCATGTAAGTAGAAATTTCAATTAAGACTGAAAACTTAATTTCAATTAAGACTGTGTAAGGTTTACATATTTCTTATTTAAGCACCCCTAATTTATTCCTTAGTTTGTTTTCATTTTTCTACAAAAAAGCACAGTAGTCTCACTTTCTTTATATACATTTCAGAGAAAACCAGTTTCTTACTAAATTTAAACAGTGAAAAGAGCATTGAAACCTACATCAAATATATACAAAGAATCAACAGGTAGGTACCCCACAAATGTATCAGGAAAGTCACATGTGACTATTTACTAGAAAGATAAACCCATATGTTACACAAACCATATATCATCTCAAAATCAAAGTTCTCACCCCTGAGGATCTAAATATCCAGTTATAAGATATTCTCCCAACACTTCAAGCTCATATAGGAGAAACTGTATTTTGTTCAAATTTTCAAATGTATGACTACTACATAAATCTCAGTGTTGACTCTGAAGCTGAGTATGTCATTTTTACTCCTGATCTTCTCTTTATTGCACAAACCTTTACCAAGGTAACACCATGAATTATACTCTAATCTACTTAATAAGAACAGAGTTTAAGTAGTCACACATCTCAGTCAAAATTAGTATCAGTTCATATATTCAAAGCAGAGATAAAAATATATTTAAGTAAGAAAAATCCTGCTTCATATCTTAACATTTTCTTAAAAAATACTAGGTTGATAAATTTTAAAATCCAACTATCTTTTACAGCTGATATGTAGTAATTAAAATAAAATTATTAGATTTCTGTTTTATTAGTACATCCCAATTGAAGCACACTGTAAAAAAGTTGATCATCCAATCTAAACTTTTTTATCTATCTTCGAAATAATAGGCAGTGATGCTAACTTATCTCTGATAGGTTATGGAATAATTCTGGTCTATTGCTGAATGCATATGAGTCTTTAAAATATAGGAAAATATGAAAAGAAAAAAATCATTTCACTTATGTTTTATAATGTATTTATTTCATTAAACTTTATTCTAAAAATATTTCAGGTTGTCTCCTTACATTTCATCATGATGAGAAGATATAAATACCACAGAAAGGTAAAACAAGTTCTCTGGTCTTCATTAGCGTTCAAGAGTAAAACCAAGCAACAGTAACCTTGAGATAGTGAACTCTTGAATGAAAACTATAAAGAAAATACAATAAACTGCACCTATCTGTGCTACAATGAAACTTAAATGTTTCTTAAGTAGGTGGATGCTGACTTTTGGTAAAATTGAATACATTCAAGTTCATATTATAAAGAGCAACCCAACAGCTTCTGGTTATTCCTTTAGCAAAATAATCTTGATATTATGTATGTAAATAGTTTTATAAAACTAAAAATACATGATAATCTCATTCATCCTGAAGGTTTGAGGTCAGCAATTTGTCAGTTCTTCTCTAAATGTATTAAAATGATAATTTGCTTTTGAATGGGAGTGTTTCCCTGTGTTTCCCTTGTCTACTCTCGCCATCAAAAGACCTTTTGAAAAATTGAGCTATTCCAGCTCCAAAATCAAGAATATTCTTCCTTTTCAGTAGCACAAAGAACATCATAATCTCAGAGCACAATTCTCAAAAGTTTTATGAGAAATTCTCTGCTAGATATTCTGTTTGTATGTTTCAGAATGTAGTGAGAACCGTGACCAATCCAATCCTACCAACAGGACTTGAGATGATGGCTGACACTCAGGCAGGAGATGAACCAACCCTAATTCATCATCTTGGGCGCAAATGAAAACTTTGTGGTAGTGGTGAGATGAGGAAGAGAGACACCTCCACAGCACATCAGATGACCTACAAAAGGGTGATGGAGACAGACCCTGAGGATACCCAACATAGCCTAAAGCAGAAACCCAGAGACTCTTAATATCTCAACAGTAAAGCAGACTTAAAAATAATACACCATGACTCAGTGATCTGAAGGGAGGGGGGAATGATTGTAAGAGCCACAGTGGAGGAGAATATCCAGAGACATTTCCCACTCATCAACAACCCACAAAGGAAAAAAAAAACTGTCTACTTCTTGTAGAATTCACAACTCCCTATCCCATGGACTATTCCAGCAACTGTGCTTAGGAGGGGCCTCAGCAGGTTAGGGACAGGGAAGAGGCATGGAGGGACCAGCATAAGACCTGCTCAAAGAACGTATCTAATTATTAGCAATAAATAAGTTAAAATAAAAATTTAAAAAAAGTTTTATGAGAAATGAAACACAAGTTGGGAACTAAAAGTAATGCATTCTTTTGTTCATGTTTTCTTTCAACTGTGGAAATGAAAATGAGATGACTACACCATCAGCACCTTGCATCCCCCCAAAACACAAAGATACCTTGACCAGTGCACACTGCAAACACCTTTCTTGGGATGCAGTTTGCCATGTGTCTTGATCAGACTCATCAATTCCCGCGTGCTCTAACAGCTGTGCATCTAATTTAGGTAATCCTTCATTCACCACTTCTCCATAATTTACCCTGTATTCTTTCATCTGAATGAATAATGAAGAAAAATGATCAGCGGCTTGGAGTTGGTTCTGTGGTTAATAATGTTTATTTGCAAAGTTTGCTGGTAGTGGTTCAATTTCCTAGCCGCCCACATAAAGCCACAAGGGCATTTGTTTGCAGCAGCAAGATGCTCTGGTATGTTCATACTAACCAACTAACTAAACAAATACCTAAAATTTAAAGAGTAGCTCTTTTGAATCTATTCTGGAGCTTTTTAAAAATCTTGTTCCACTAATGGACGTGTCTGTGTTTTGTTTTTGTTTTTGTTGTTGTTGTTGTTGTTATTGTTGTTTCCTTTCTTATTTTGCTTGGTTTTGGTTTTTGTGTGATTTGTTTTATTGTTTGATCACTACCATATTGCTGTGATCATAATAGGATAAGACATGTTGAAATCATGGACTATAATACGGCTTTGTTGTTTATCTCATGGGTGACTGTATTTGCCTGTCTGTGTGTTTGTGTGTGTGTCTGTCTAAATGTATTTACATATATGTGTGCACACAAAGGCTAGAGGACAATCTCACATATTATATCTGAAGCAAAGTTAATCCTTAAAATTTTAATATCAGGCAGAGTCCCTTGATAGTCTGCAATTTGTCAAGTCAGGTAGACTGACAAGCTAGCAACCCCAGGGACCCTACTGTCTCTGCTTCTCCAGTGTTAGAACTGCAGGTAGAGCCCCCAGCCATCACTTGTCTTTGGTCTTCTGATACTGTTTTGAATACTGAGGTCTTTTCTAATTTTCTAGTTATATAATTTTCATGAATCTTTTTTCCTAATTTTTATTAATGGTGTCTTTAAGAATTTGTAAGAAAGGAAATGAAAATGCATCTAGACAGGAAGGTGGAAGACGAGGAGGAAAATGGGGGCAGGAGGGCAAAACGATGACATGGTTTATGAAAGAAGAGGTGGAAAATGGAGAGAAGGCAAAAAGGTTCAATGGGCTATGAAAGAAGGGAACTCAGGGAGAAGGGAGTGATGGGAAGGGAAACAAAACGTACTTAGAAAATACAGTACTAAAACCCAATTCTTTGTAAACTAAATGTCAATACATCAGTAAACATTGTCTTACATAGAAGAAAAAAGACATATTTTAACTGTATCTCATTTATGAACATATGGACATTTTAGCAGTAGTAAAAATTAGTGACATTCTTTTCCTTTCTATCTTGGTTGCAAGTTTTCAAAAGTTGATGTATAATTCCCAGTTACAATTCATCTCCATATGTATTTTTATATTTCAAGTGCTCAATAAAAATCTCATAGGATAGATTTTTTTACTTTTTATTTCTTCATTATTAGTTTCTATTTAACATATTAGGTGTATACAATGATAAAAATGGAGGAGAGAGTTCAATAAAGCAGAGACTCATGTCTGGCTTATGAGGACTGATGGCATTAGAAATCATATATTTAATATTAACGAGGACTCAGGAACTCTATGTCTCTTAAGGCAGTTGACCTCATGCATATGTGTAAGCACCCCTACATACATACATATAACTAGTAAATCATTATAGTAAATGCAAAGAATAAGTGAGTACATTTGTTCTGGAATGCTGGATAATAACTCTCTAAACTTTGTGGCTGAAAATATGAACCATTTATTATTGAACAGTTTCTCAAGAGCATGTAACCAGAATTGCCTTAAGGGTGTGGTTACAAGCAGACATAAAACTCACAGGGTTCCAGGCTGTGCCATTTGAAGTGTTGACCATAAGTGCTTTCAGGGAAACGTCTTCCATGTTCACTCATGTGATGTGATGCCTTGCACAGTATTCTCTGCACAAGGATGCATGTTTCATGGGGCTTGGCCTCATAGGCTAATAAATATAATCAATCAAGTATCCAAGACTAAAAGTCAGACTTTTATAATTTCATTTTAAGAGTTATATTAACCATATTCAAGGGATTGGGACACAGAAATGTATGACTATCGGGAGGGGGAGGGATTGTACCATCTGTTATCTCCCCGCTGACTTCCTTTTCATCAGGTTCCTCCCATGTGTAAACTGTGCAACCCTACCCTGCATATTTTCACAGGTTTCTTCATACAGTGTCAACTCAAAGTTATAAATCTTACATCTGCATCAGGTTTTGATGGTAACAAACCATTTCCTTGGTTACTACAGGTTCAGTTCAGAGCCTTTTGACTGTATCTTTAAAACTGCCCCAAACATGTGGCATTTAAATAATGAGCCAGAATGCATCCAACATATAGATTTGTGGATGTCTCCATTCTTCACATGAAATCAGAAACTTTTTCTATAGATATCAGGATGTTATGTATTAACTTTATTGATCATCTTATTGGGATTTCCACCATTATGAAAAAAGCACACATGCAAATCATTTCAACATAATTAATTCTTCCCCATGCTTGATTAGTCAAGAAATGCCCTGGGCAAGACTCCACCTTTGATCCCTCAGAGGTGTTTAAGAAAAATATATTTTTGGCACATTCAACTTCATTTTTAATGCATGTTCTGTCAATATTCTGGATTTGATCTCTGTTCTAAATCCATTAATGAATTTTAGTATCATTTGTTGTCTGACAAAGAATTAAACTTTTGCTCCTTTGTAATTATCCTTTCTTTATCTTCATTCTCACTGGCATATCATCATGGCAGTATATATACACATATACATATAAATTTAATCTTCATTGCAGATTATGAAACCTCTGAGATATGAGAAATATTACAATAAGTAACCAGGTAACAGTTGCAGAAAGTATGATGAGTTTCACCTTTGGCTGTTAATGAGAAATGCTCGCTTACATGGAGGAAGTGAGTTATATCCTCACTACTTTCTTCCCTCCCTCCTCCTGTCAGAGTAAATCAGCCTTCTCCAATTTATAGGACATGGTGGGAATCAAGGGTAAATATCATAAAACAGATTGTCAAGAAACACTGTTAATTTAGGCAAAATGATTTATTTCAACTTTTAACAACCAGCTAGGCTCATGAGGCAAGAAATCAAATTCAGATTTGTAGTATTGTTGAACTGTTAATATTGACTGGTCTTGTCTGCAGACCAGCAGAGGAGTTAGTGTGTTAGATGACTGTTTTAGTTTTGAGGCAGCCAGCCAAGCGGCGTCCCATGATACAATCCATACATCACTGGCATCATTTACATATATGGTACCAGTAATTTCGTGTTTCCACATGCTTCTCCCTACAGGAAAATTAAATGATGCACCTTCCACCAATAGGCTCGGCCTCACAGTGTAAATTAAACCAGGGTTTTCAGCAAGGAGAAGCCTTTTCCTGCTTAGTAATCTTTCAACCTGTGCATGAACAAGGCACCTCATGCACCAGCCAGTCCAAGGAGTATGTAAGGCTGATTAACAGTGATTGATTACTAGTATTATCTGGGTATATAGGACTTGGATGCAATTCCATACCCATATCACAACAGAAAAAGAAAACAAAAAAATGATAGACATCTTAAATTCTATAATTCACACGATGTAGCATCTTTAAAATAGCTATTCACTTGTCCCCATCCAGATCTATTTGTGTGAATATAAAACATTGCTCCTATTAGCTAAAATGAGACTACTAACAATATAAAATTCTTTGTAACACTAACAAAGATAGAAAATACAAATTTACATTAAAAAATCTGATTCCTATTTCTAAAATTTGAGAACAATAAATGTTAAATAAAGAAAACTATATCAAACTTAAAAATTTTAACTCAAGGTTCATTCAAAAGTAGACTGACAGAAATGAAGGAATTTTATGCATGACATCATTACTGCTCTTCAAGACCAGCAATCACAAATGAATTTATAGGCTTATTGGCAAAAGTGAGCTTCACCAGAGAGCAGAATAATGCATTAGACTTGAACAATACTGAATTTCTTCTTCCCAAGAAACTTTACCTTCATCTTAAGCGACTAGAATTGTAATTCAGAGAAATATCATTTCTGCACAATGACGGCAGGATGGTGGCAGAAAGGAAAACAAACATAATTTTTTAGTAGTTCAAAAAACTGAGAGAATTGTTGTCATTAGAGCCTGAGCATCTGAAATCTTTGGTGATAAGCAAACAATATTCTACTGAGGTGAGATGATAAGTTGATGAAACGAGAGAGATAATAGTTGCATAAGCATTGTTATCGGACTTTAAAATATTAAACCTAGGACTAGCGACATGACTTAGTGGTTAAAGGCATGTGCTTTCAAATCCTGGTGGCCCATTTGGGGTGAGAAGGGAGCCTGCATCCCCATACACACAAAAAAAATAATTAATTGAAGAAATTAACAGGTTCTATGTGGAATAAATATTTATTAGATTCATTACTATATTATTAAGATAAAATGAGTAAAGGGTTAAGAAATTAAGAAATATAAAAATGTGGAGGAGAGTGCATATTCATAAATCCTTTCTAATTTAAAGTGACAAAAGACTTTTTAGTCCAATATATTTAAAAAAAAACAAAAAAAGGTTCATATTCAAAGGTACTATAAGTGACCTCTTAAAGACGGCTTGAAAGTCAAAGACCACTTTATTTATTTTTGGTTTCTTTCCCATATTCTAGGGATAGGTCCATTGCTTCACATATGCTACGTACATTCTCTGCCCCTGAGCTATAAGATGACACCTTAACATGCTTTCTTATTATTAAAAAAAAAAAAAAAGATTTGCTCTGGATGCTGGAGTTTTATGAGTTAACTTAATTTCTCAGGTGATGAACTCTAGACAGCTGTGATGGACCAGAAATGTCCTGTCAAAGCCCACATTATTAAGTGTGAGTCTGTTGTGTAGCAGATTTCCTCTGAATTTAAGACAAAAAGAAAAAAAAGAGGCCCAATGGATTCAGGAAGTCATGTTAGATAGAAACAAAAATCCCTTCCTGGGTGGGCAGTGCAGGAAGAAAATTCCAGAGACTTGGAAAGTTAACAAGTCTGGGAGAGAGTTGAAAGACCACACACTAAAGCTCTCTCAGGGGAAAAGAACTCTGATGGAGCTCCTGCAGTTGGTCAGTGTGCTGGAGACTCTCCAAGCGAAGCATGCTCCAGCTTCCTTGAGTCCTTACCTCTGCTGCGGTGGGACGTCCACTGATTCAGCTACGTTGGAGGTGCAGCAGCTATAAGAAGGTCATCATGTAGGATGGGATGAGACTTCTCATGATGTAGCTGCTCCCCTCACCCTGGATATTACTGCCACCAACCTTAGCTCTTACACTCTCCACCCCATGTCTCTCACAAAATTCCCCGAGGGTGATGGGTGTTTCAAAAGTCTACTTTTGTGTTGAGCTCTGATCAGGTTGTGGATTTCTGCTTTGGTAGGATTTGAGTATCCTCAGCGTCTGTCTCCATCACCCTCCTTCTGCTTGTCAGGCTCGCCATGGATTCATCACTGTTGCTCATCTTGCAAATTCCTCTATGACTTCACCTGGGTTCTTGCTGATGTGCAATGGCAGGTTTATTTCCTCAATTCTGGCTGCCTTCTGAAAATTTTTAAAAAATGAAAAAAAAAAACAGATTCCCCAATGGAGAGTGAGATCAGCATAGATTAAATGAGATTGGCATCATTAATTTGGAGAGATTTTGATTGGTACAGTCTCTCTTTAGGATCAAGTTTAGTGGGAACTTCACCTTTGAGTCCAAATTCTTGGTCACCGTAGGATTCTGACTCAGATCCCAGTTCCAGCTATGGATTCCTTACCACTCTTAGCTAATCAAAAAAGCCATTGGTTGCCCACCTAGGCTGAGCGTCACTATTGCACAGGTGTGTCCATCTTTTCATGTTGGGTGTTTTTGTATAGCAGTGTCCACTGATGGTTCCCAACATTTTTGGCAGCTCCTGTAGCACTTTCCAGCATTATATGGGCTAACCATGTGGAAACTTGGTTCCTTTCAGATTCCAGCTTGGTCTCTTAGGTGGGCTTTCTACTATTCTTGGAAACCCTCCTGCTTTTCAGTAGGCTCACTGAATTCATTCCTTCATTTAAGCTCCAGAGTCATCTTTATTATAAATATTTCTGAGCCTCACACTCTATGGTCTATGGATTTCACTCATCGAAATTCATAAGACAGGAAGTTAGAGGCCACTATTCAGTGAAAGTTTTGTGTGGATAAGAGTGTCTTGCATCCTAATTCCTGAGTTACAGCACAACCAAAGACTGAGAAAAACTCTGTTGTTTTCAACACCACCACGAATTCCATTATCATTTCTAGTAAGATCAAGACAAGGGAGAAATAGGAGCCTTTATAACATTTTGGAATGTTATCCAGAAAGTAGGATTTATAGGAAGTGATCACAGAGAAGACTAAAGAATAAAGCATAAAGCATATAGTCTCTTTATATGATGATGATGTCCACTGTGTTTTAGAGTATGAATTACTCATGTATATTAAAGACTTGCTTATTTTTAACTAAGATTATCATGTTAGAAAAGTTAAAAAAAAAGTAATCCAGAATGCAGTGTGAAAGATTTTACCTATTGAAACACAAGGAAGTGAAAAGCACAAAGTAATTTTTCCACTTTTTTTAAATGAATTTTGTATTAGCAGTAATGTAGTGTGTCTGTGGGAAATATTATAATGTTGGGTGAAAAGATGACCAAATCAAAAGCAAGTATTATTTTTTACCACTAGGAATTCCTTGGAGAAATTAGCACAAATTGTCACTATTCAAAAAGTAAGGTATGCTGCTCTTTTAAACTAGCTAAACCCTGCCTACATTGCAGTGCAATATTTTAACCAAAACCTTTCTTTCATCTGTGATTTACTAAATATGTCACATCTCTGAAGAATACCATCTTGACATTGGAAATATCTAAAAATGTAGGGAATCACCAGGGCTGCGGTGAGGGGCTAGGGCTTTTTCCTTTTCCCACATGGACAAACATTTTTTTCCCATGATGGGAGCCCTCTTATATTTCTCCTTCTTTCCCTTGCTTGGCTGGCCAGCACAGATCCCCTGGTTTCATAGCCATGTGGCGAGCACCTTCCCCATGTGCTCTCTCACTATGGCAAGAGATCTCTGTAGCTTCTCCTCTCCTCCCCTTAAATAAAGTTTCCCATGAAACCTTATCATCTGGTGATGTTTAATTTGAATTCTTTAAATTTATAATGACAAGATTCTGGGTACCCTTAAGTTTTAAGGTGTTTTGGGACTAGCTGGGAACTGCAATTACCCAGTTACAATACCTGATAATTTACTGACAGCTTAATTCGATTTTGTCAATAAGATAGAAAATGAAATAGATAAAGGTATAGAGACATGGTTGAAGGAATCTATTTATTTTACTACCACTAGGTTTCTTACCAAATCCTATAGCAGTTATCTCTTGTAGCATCAGTTTTACGATCATTCATTTTATAATCAGACCTTATAAAAATGCACAAATTACTCCAAGTGAGCAGAGGAGTGGGACAAGGCTATCATCATCAGGGATCTGAGCTCTGGGAAGAGAATTAGAATTTGATTCAACAACAGATTTGAAGTTGAAAATACACTTGTACCCACTCAAGAAATAGCCGATGCATAACAAGAATACCTTCCCTGTGATCTCTATTTTTCAGACTTTCTCTACCCTGGCTCTCTTGGTATTTCTTTGATGATTTCCCCCTGGTTCTCACCCCTATGTCTTATCTCTTATCCTTTCAAAAAGACTGAAATTGGCAGGCTTACTGGGGAAGACATAATCTACCTTAGGTTGTTCTCTAAAAGCTCCAAAATTCCAGGGTTTAAATTGTGTACAGAAAAGCAATCAAACACATCAACTGGAAACCACGTCTCCCTGTGAGTGAGCAGACCTTTGTGAACAGCGTGTTCCACTTATTTGACCAACATGGGCTGTGAAAACAGAAGAGTGTTGAAATAGCCTCATGTGTATGCTCTGACAGAGTGCTTATTTCTGTCTTGAGAAATTATATATATATATATATATATATATATATATATATATATATATATATATATATATATATATATATATATATATTATGTATAAACATCTATGTAGATGTGTATTACAAATATACATATACAGTATGTTATGAAAGTCTATAATTAAATTCTTCCTCACCCTCAAAAAATGCTAATTATTAATGTGGATCTTTGTAAGTTGACTCCATATCTACTCAATTCAATTATACATTTTGTATCTCATAAGAAACAGGATATATTAGCACAAAAGTAATTTGATTCCAAAAAATTTAATAACTTATGTTTGCATTAACAGTTACATTCTCATTGCTGGAATAAAGCACCCAACCAGATGCAACTCATGAAAAGCAAGGGTTTATTTCAGCTCACAGTTTTCAGAAGCTTCATCATGGGAGGATGAAGCAGGATAATAATTCACATAGTCACTTGTATCAACAGCGAAGAGGCCTCAGGAGTGAGCACTGGTAAGGTGGGCAGGGCTAGAGGTCCACCCTGGTGGCATACCCACCCCAGTATTGCTCAACCAACTTGGGGTCAAGTAGGAGACTAAATCACAAACACATGAGGTGATGGAGGATATTTACATTTAAACTTCCAGGTATATCCTTCCTATGTTGTCAGTATAGTGAGTTATGTGACGATGCTAAAGAACATGAGTTTTTCTGTGATTTCTGTCATATAGCTGATAGAGAACTAGATATTCTCCCCAGACATAGATGGATAATTGACATCACATGTATTAATAGATAATATTGACATATTCAAAACCCTTTTTAGGGGTATATAATGTGGCCGGAGATGGTCGCACACACTTGTAATTCCAACACTCATGAGGCAGAGGCAAAACTAGCTTTGCAAATTCATGGCCAGCCTGATCTATCAAGCAAGTTTCAGATCATCCAAGCCTATATAGAGTCTATTTAAAAATAATCAAGACAAAAAAACAGAATATACTCCAGAAGTTTGCATAAAGCAAGCAGTATTCATTCAGAAAAATAGACACAATTAATTTTTTTTGCTTTTAATAATATTAATAATTTTTATAATTTTATTGAATTAAAAAATGCATGGTGATTTTGTTCAAGTATAACATTCCCAGAAATCATTGTACAAATTATAACATTCACAAAAACAATGTATAGATTAACATTACTTACACAACTTCATATATTTAGAAGGAACACACTTCAAAAACTCTATCAACACTGGACAGCTTTCTAGTTTTAAGCCTGAATATCTAATTAATACAAAGTTATCCTGCATTCCTTTTGACTATAAGGCTTACACATATCCATAAGTGGAACAAGAGAATTTCATTGTACCTTTATGTTTCAACTACCATTATGGTTGGTTATGTGGTTCATCCAAATGTGTATGTAGCATCACATGACAATTCTTATTTCTCTATAATTCTCACTGTGAGATTTTATTATAAATTTTTGATTTAGTTTTGATAGTTATTTCATTTTAATTCCTCTATTGTTTGTAATCAATATTGTTTGTAACTCACATTATCTCTCTACATGTTTATTTTCCTAATCTTTTAAGAATTCTTTTTCTGTTTGAATGTTTATAAAAATGTAAGATAAAATCATCATTGATTTTCTTTTTATGTTGCTGTTTGGGGCTAGAGCTACTTAAAAGTTCCAATCCTGAATTAACACATTGTTAACTACAAAATTTCCCTGAGATGGATCAATTTAAAATCACTGGGCTTAACTCTGATTTAAAGGTGATGGGCATGCAGTAAAATCTTTCTTTGGAATTTGAATTTTGATTTTTCCCTGGGCTGTAGATAGTCAATACCACACTCCCTTTCATGATGCAAAGGAACATGGCAAGTACTTGCTTACAGGTAGACACTGGGTCAGCTGATCTAATAATGGTTCTTCTACAGCATAGAAAAAAATCCTGAATTTACCTTCACATGCTGACAGGAGTGATCACACCACTGCTCAGCCCTGCACTGTGCACCATGTGCCTGGATGACAATCAAGTCCCCTACCTCCAGACACCATTTCTTCTAACTACGCAGATATGCTGTACATAAAACTCTGCTGTGAGAGTTAGGATAGAGAAGGTCAAGGTCATCCTACAGAGGAAGGAGTAGAGAACATGTGAATAGCTGTTTTCCTCTAAGCAGTGAATCAGTCAAAAGAGGTTAAGTAATCACAAGTTTGAGCGAAAAATACTTAGAATCCAGATCCACAATGAAGTGGGCCAGGGGTGAGGTGAGGTTTGGAGAGATGGAGACACAGGAAACTTTCATTCTTGATGTCCTCTAGGCTAAATACTAAATGTCAAAAGTCATTTTTCTCTAAAATATTACAACACTAGGAAATACCCCAAACATAACAATAAAATTCTGTGGTGAGAATTATGTTCCTGTTAGCTATAAATCCCAAATGTGTCTATTCTTCAAGGGGAGATTAAAATATTTTTGAATTTGAATTCAACACCCTTTATTAAGAATTAATATATTTACTTCATTTCAAAAAAAGAGAAAGATAGAAGATCAGCCAGTCAAAGAACATACCAAAGAAAACAACTGTTTGATAAAGAAAAAGCCAGAGAGAAAAAAATTTGGTATGGTAGGTGTTGCAGTCAGCTTTCTAGTTGCTGCGCAGAAAGAACCCAAGCAAAAGCGGCTTATGGAGGAATGGAATGGGTTTATTAGGTTTATGGACTCAAGGGGAGACTCCATTCTGGCAGGGAAAACGATGGCACGAGCAGAGGGGTGGACATCACCTCTGCCACAGCACTGCAAATAGCAGCAGGAAGGTGTGTTTCGACCTAAAGATCTTTCTTTCTGCGCCATCTCCCATCTGCTCACACCAGTCCATCTTTATGTCAAGCAACCCTGCACAGGTTCCCAGGACACAGACAGGCAGAGCACAGCAAGCCTATCACACAAACTGCCTCTGGCACAGTCCTGACAAAGTTCTTTCTCACCCTCATAAGCCAAACCTCACAGTCCGTAGTTCTCATTACATTCAGGTCTTTCAACTCTGACCAGAATGATCCATGAAGCTGTACTCACAACACTGCGAGGCATCTCTTAGGCCAAGATTTCAAGTCCTTCCACATTCCTCCTGTAGATCACTTCCAGAAGACCAAAGCCACAAGATCAGGGTTCTAGCAGCAACAGATGAACCCACATCCTGGTACCAAAACTGTTGCGGTTAGCTTTCTAGTTGCTGTGCAGAAAGAACCCAAGCAAAGGTGGCTTGTAGAGGAATGGGTTTATTTGACTTACGGACTTGAGGGGAGACTCCATTCTGGCAGGGAAAACGATGGCATGAGCAGAGGGCTGGACATCACCTCTGCCACAGCACTGGAAACAGCGGCAGGAAGGTGTGCCAAACACTGGCAAGGGGAAGCTGGCTTATGACCCCATAAGCCCGCCCCCAACAACACAGCTTCATCGAGGTTGTAAAACCCAATCTGCCATCAGCTGAGGATCCATCTATCAGAACACATTCAATTGTTTGTGGGGGACACCTGGATCAAACCATGACAGTAAGGAAACTGGAAGAGTGTAATATATGTCTTCATTGAGCTATAAAACAAATGTGTGCTATTTGAAAATAAAACCTATTAATACTGAGAAAATGAATAATAAATATACATGAAAGTGACAAAAAATTAATCAGAAACCAAACAGTGTGAATGAAGCTTTTAATTATTGGTTTACTACTTTACTTGAATAATATGAAAATATTTCAAAACAAGCAAACAAACAAACACTAAGTTGGATGTGGAAAGTATCATAATACTGATTTCAGAAATAAGTTTCTAACTCAATTGTAAAAACTGTAGAACCTGGAGAAATTTAGGTACTAAGTGGTTATGGGCACTTGCTTGTATAGTCTGGTGACACAAGTTCATGTCTAATTATTATAACCTGGAAAAATGGGATGAGAAATGGATGTTGCAATAAACAGTATCTTATATACTGTATCACAAGGAATAATTTAATAATAATATATTTAGGAAAGCATAGAAATGATTGTTTCTTTCTTTGAAATTTTTCTGTGATGAAATATTGATTTTACATAATGTGCAAATTAGAGCAAGACATAATTTTATTTTGTGAGAAATGCTTGTGAAGTATATTTACTGAAAGTAGTCAGACTATGTGTTCAACAAGTCATAATGAAAATGATAACATTGAATTGCCTGGGTTTATCAACTATTATAATTATAGCCAATATGCAGTGGTATTTTTATCAATTAATACTCAGGACATTTATCAAATTTGGGAGATGTATGAGACACACAGAATTAATACATACCTAATTTATAATTGAGGGACATATATGTGATTAAAATGAAGATAATATACATAGACATGTGGCTATAAAAACAAAATGTCTTCTAGTTCCTGCTTCAGTCATTATCTATGGTACAAGAAGTATTGGGCAGTCTCTGAGAGTGTGAAGATTTCATTTTCCATCTCTGAGCTGTCTATAGTTACCTGGGAAAGGCAGAAGATGAAAAATGACAATATCTGTCTTCCCTGCCTCCATATTGTTCTTGACTTCAAAATGAAAATACATCATTTAAGATTTGAAAGCAATAATCACTCATTCATTCATTTTCCCCTCAGAGTCACTGCCTGCGACTTCACCTATTAATGGAGCAAATAGGATCTTATCTGATTGGCCATGGCAAGAAAATCGCAGTGGAAGTTATTGATCTCAGTGCCCTGAGAGGTGAGGATGGCATCTGGGTATATGGGAAATTTAGAGGTAGGAAGCATCCTCTAGCATTCCCTGTTGATCTTTGGATGTGGGAAGTCACAATGCTTTCTCCCTTTTAATGGGTTTGAGGTTTTCCTCCAGCAGGGAGGAAGCGGCTCCCTGTGGTCAGCTGAGTGCATTCAAGCTGCCCACTGACAGCTAGAAACCCCTCCAATTCCTCTGGAGTATTCATTCTCCACATGAGGGGAAACAAGCTGAACTGGAGAAATCATTTCCCACGTGAGAGCATTAACACGTAAAATGGACATTTACACAGTTTTGCTCATTTTCATTCTATTTTATGTACTTCAAAAGATGGGAAAAGTTCAGCTCTAAATAGAATCACCATGGGTAATGCAAGTTTGCAAGCTAAACAGAATATAGTTTCTGATTATGTGCAGGTATTTGATACTTGTAAATTCTTGGTGTTTTCACTGAATATTCCTGTGAATTAATTAAACTAAAGTTTTCATTTTCAAATCTTTTGAACCATGGTATATCAGCCCTTTGTGAGAAATCAGAATATTAGGAAAGATATCAGTCTGTTGACTAAATAAATGTTATTGGTTTATATTTGATTTTCACATAACCTTTGTAACTTTCTTCCATTAAATTCACTAAATGACTAATTAAAAAGATATAATTACTTCACTATTAGTTTGATTTTATTTCAAGTGGTTAAATCTACTTTAGAAACACACACACACACACACACACACACACACACACACACACACACACACATAAACAAAGCAAGCTCTTCCAAAAATGCTACAATTTAGAACATGAGCACTACCTGTTCCTTCATGGCATATATAGTGTCAGTTAATTCTCTCTTTTTTCTTTGTTTTCCTGGTTCCTTTCTTTATATTTCCTAATCCTTATTATCAATAATTAGATGCATTATATGATCAAATCTTGTGAAGTTCCCTCCATTTCCCTCCTCTCTGTCCCCAACCCACTACTGTGGGCCCTCCTTGGTGGGCATACAGGATCAGTCCATGGGGTAAAGGGTTTTGAATTGCACAATATATTGCCAGGTTTTTTTTTTACCCCTTTGTGTGTTGTTGCTGAGAGGGGCAATGTCTCTGGATATTCTACTCCACCATGGCTCTTAAAATCTTTCTGTCCCCTCTTCTGCTCAGTTCCCTGAGTCATGGTGGGTGAGTTTTAAGTCTGCTTTATTGTTGAGATCTTAAATGTCTCTGGACTTCTGCTTTGGGTTGTGTTGGGTATCTTTGTTTTCTGTCTCCATTGACCTTTCATGGACCTTTCATGGGTTATCTGGCTTGCTGTGGTGATAGGTCTCTTATTTATTTCACCACTTTCTCATAGGTTTCATTTGTGGATTATATAATAGGTCAGAGGTGGTTCATCTTCTGCCAGGATGTCAGCCATCATCCAATGACTTGTTGTTGGAATTGTGTTGTCCCTGACTCTCTCACCACCTTCTGAAAAATAGAGTCTCCAAGGGAGAATGTTGCTAATTTGGCAAGATTCTAATGGGTGTAGCCTCTCTATAGCTCTATGGTAGTGGGAATTTTCCCTTGGAACCCCGGTTCTTTCCATTTCTGGTTAAGGCTTCCTAGCCACTGGGGAGATCTTTCAGCCAATCAGTAAGCCTTGATTACCCTCCTAGGTTTAGTGCCAATATTTCATAATTGAGCACTTCTTTACTTGCTGGTCTCTTCCATATAGCAGTGTGTTCAGGATTCTAGTGACATCAGTCTGTATTGTATATCAATGGTCTTTGCTTTCTCCAGATATCATTGACTCAGTTTCCCCTGACAGCCTATGTAATGCCTTCTAGTACTACACATGCTACCATCAGGGAGCTGGTTACCATTTTGGATCTAGAAAGGTCTCTTGATGTTGAGTGATGACACTCTCTGGTATCTTCAACAATAGGGTCTTACCTTTGGTCTGGGGTGGATATTCAAGAGCTTTGACAGAAGCCTGTCTTGTTTTGGGGACCTTGTGGGTCTCTTTGATCAATAGTTCAGTGTGGGAAGTAACCAATGACTGGGACAGGAAGTTGCAGGCCTGAGCAATTTTTCTTGGGGTCAATTCTTACACACATACACTTATTCCACCCAAAGGCCCTCCTGTTTCTAGAAGCCAGCATGCATCAATCTACTCAGTTACTGTACATCAAATATTTACCTGATAAGAGTAACAATATTTTAGTTTCTAAGCATAGATGAGCAGTAAGCTGATCTAATAACGCCTTAACTACAAACCTATTTTATTAACTATACATCATTTCTAGACATTGAATGCATCCATAACACAGGTTCTTTTTTTAAATTTGTTGAATCACAGAGAATATAATTTGTGCTGAGTGAACCTTAAAAATTATTTGAATTGCTTTAAAGATCTTTTGCAGAATAACACAGACTTGATTAAAAAAAAATAGCAAAGCAGTCTCACCAGAAAGAGTCTTGGTCAGTTTATACTATACAGAAAGAAGTATCAATGAGCATTTGGAATACTAAATATTTGAAAGAAAATGGTTTCTTTCCTGACCATGTTTTTAATCAAAGTACACTGAATCCCTTCTAAGATTTTCACAGGTCTTTTGAAGTCATTAGTCTCTGGATCAAACTTCAGGATCTAATTGATCAAAATTAGGAGCAATTCAGCTTTCTCCAACTTGTAGTTAGACAGGACTGGTCCAAAGAAGCCAAGATGCCACATGCCCTAGGTAAATCGTCATCCAAGATAACTGTAAGCAGGAGCAACAACCTCCTAAGTCTTCCTCAGCAGCATGTTCTTTGGGTGGACTTAGGACTCGAGAAGTGTCCTTTTCTGAGTCAGTCACCCAATTATGGTCCTCCTAACACCTGTTCCTGATGATGTGGTGATGTGGATCATTCTGGTTGGATGCCAGATTCAAAGAAATGGAACTGAGCCAAATGTGAGAAACCCTTTTCTGAGAGGCTTAATTCCTGACAGAAATTTCTATTCCCTAGGAGAGAAATTATTTCCTGGTCTTTTCTTCCCCCTTCCCAGCACTGCTGGGAATTCCTCTTTCTTGCTTTTTCTTCTTTCTTATTTTCATGTTATTATAAAGAAACTTACATGACTTACCATGCTACTCAATTATTTGACAAACGGAGCAAAGACATGAAGATAATAGGTCAAGAGGCTGGCAGATCACTTGCTCTACTATAGAGATTTAGTTGTAATGGGGAAATTGGAATTCTTTGCCTATACACCAAGAAATTTAGAGAACCCAGATTCTTGTCATATAACTTTAAATAATTAAAATTACAGACCACCAAAGAGTAAGGTTAAGAGAGAAACTTTAATAGACTAAGAGGAGAGGAGAAGCTACAGAGATCTCCCACCATGACTGAGGAGAGAGAACAGAGTGGAGGTTCTAGCCACATGGCTATGGAACCAGAGAATCTGTGTTGACCAGCTAAGCAAGAGAAAGAAGGAAAAATATGAGAGTTCCCATCGTGAGGAAAAAAGTCTATGTGAGAAAGATAGGGGGTCCCCCTTATCTCAGCCTCTTTCCAAAAGCCTTGGGGTTCAGGAGTCTCTCTGCTGTCCAGCCTTGAGGGAAAGAAAGTCCTTTGTCTCTGTCATGTGAGTATATCTTTCTGGCCAGGTAAGCCAGAGAGACAGTGATTTGTCTAGACCTAGGAGAGCCCCACCTTCATCTGGGTGGAGCAAAGGTCTGGCTAGAGAGGTGCCAGAGGTTTGGCAAAGGTGTGACTGTGAGGTCATAGAGGCCAGACTCTGTCTAGAAAATCTACCTCCTTATCTCCCACATAATCCCTCCCAGAACACGGCTCCCTCAATAATATCCACACTAATTACAGAATCAGGGACAGACATGGCTTTTTTTGAGAGAAACCATTTTGAATCTTCTCTTTGAACGATTATATTTCTTAATTTGAAGTTTTGCCAAGCTATCTTTTCCTAGTGATCCCAAGATGCAACTGTGTGGTCAATATAAATTGACCTCAGTAGACAGTCTTATTCTGAAGAGAAACAAAGAGGCTGACACAGTCCTTTATCAGCAGCAATTAATCCTTCTTGTTAAATGATGACGTTTCCTTAATGATGGCTGAATCTTACTTTTTTTTTTTTTATTTGAATCTTACTCTTGAGAAATGTACTCCATGAATCTTGATTCATCTAACTGGACCTTCGCTTTTCAATTTATCATCTGTTAACATAAAACGTAAATCGTTTTGCCACTGAGCAATTTTCTCACCCCATTTCCTTCCTCTGGTTGTGGGTTCAAATTACTCTTATATTATGAACACTTATCTGCCCACTCTAATCCAATTTAGCTGTGTTTCCAATACAACTTTCTTAAATACTGCAATTTTCTCTCAATCACACAAGTTTCACCCAAGATGAGATTCACAGATACGCTCTGACTTAGTACTGTCATGTGAGTCACGCTGCCTATATAGGATTATTGTTTATAGGGATGGGTTGTGCTGTAGTTACCTTTGTTGCTGGTTGAAAGTACATGATCAAAAGAAGCTGACAGGAGGAAAGTTGATTATTCTGTTTTACAGATTTGAGGGGAACCTCCGTGATGGCAGGGAAAATTTGACATGAACAAAGGCTGAAGATCACATCCTGGTCAATATCAGTGGACAATATCAGCAGGGGACTGTGCCATACACGAGCAAGGGGAAGCTGGCTATCACACCCATAAGCCTGCCCACAACAACATACATTGTCCAGGAGGAGATTTCAATTCCAAATTACCATCAGCTGGAGATACAGAATTAAGAACAACTAAGTTTATAGAGGATACCTATCTTCAAATCAACATAGGTTACAAACACCATCTGAAAATTCACTGAGGCATTAGCCAAGGATTTAGAGTGATAACATTTTCAATTTGGGAATCAATTTAGGTTATCTGGGAATATTAAAAAGGAGAAGGTTTTATTTTTGGTCATTTTTATTTTATATGGATATATATATATATATATATATATATATATATATATATATATATATATATATATATATACCTTTAGGTTTAAATGTCTTTGGGGGGCTGGAGAGATGGCTCAGTGATTAAGGTCTTGACTGGAAAGCCTAACAACTTAGGCTTGATTATCTAGTACCCACATAAAGTCAGATGCACAGTGGCACAAACATCTGTAGTTCATTTGCAGTGGCTGGAGGCCCTTGAGTGACAATTTGCTCTCTCTCTCTCCCTCTCTGTCTGTCTGTCTGTCTCTCTCCTCTATCTGCAAATAAAAGTAAAAAAATAACAAAAATATATGTCTTTTTCTATAAGGAGGCTTCCAAGGTTAATAGATATGATTGCTTATCACCTCTGTGAAGATACTAATGAGTTATTTCATATATCATTAGAATTTTTATAAAAACACATGAATACCTATAGGTAAATATAATTTTTCTCTTTAAACCTTTGGTTTTATTTCCATCTCTTTACCTAGTTAATATTATTTTTTTCCATATTGTTGGCTTCTTGAATTATTTTACAATCCAAAACAATTTTAGCTTTCTGTTAAATAAACCAAAATAAAATAAACAGTTTCCTTCACAGATCATCACATTTTAGTGCTTGATGAAAATTTTCAAATTCAGAGGGAAATGATGTGGGGCATAGTTTACGTTAATTTATATATACAGTTATAAATGTAGAAAAAATGGGTCCTTGACTATAATGGAAATATTCCCACTTAAACATCTCTTCTAGGACTTTCTCAAACATGGCAGTTAATTCTGCAGCTTCTAGAACACTAATTCTTTCAATGACCCAGAAAATTTCAGAGTTTCTCTCCCATTTGAAATGAAGGAGACATGCAGTTTGCAAATATGAAATGAACACACAATATTTCATTTTTACAAAGAAATTAATTTCTGATATCAGTCCTCTTAGCAACTTCTAGCTTTAGCTGTTGCATCCTTTATTCAAGTTACATCCCACAGTTTCACTGACTTCCCTGAGATGCTGTCTTAGGTTTGAATCCACCAAGGGATTTTCACATTACACATTTTTCTAATTATGTTTTATTAAAGTAAAATAATGTCCAGGCCTGAGGAACGTGTGTGCATATAATGTGTAACAAAGCCTCACAAATCAGGTTGGCTTTGCATGATTTGCAAATATACACAAAAGAAAACCTGGATAATTTATTATACACTTCAAGGAAAGCAAAATAAAATGTTAGGCTAATCGATGTGAGCTTCCATTGTGTGTTTGCTTATATTCAGTCTCACAAGTGAGAACTTTCCAACAAATAAAACTAACACCACTGAAAACACTTTATTTTCTGCCTGTGCTGCCTAATAGCCTCTCCATTGTGTTTCCTCAGAGTTCCTGGACAGAGCCTCTGTCCACCCCTATGTGATACCCAGCTTTCGAGTTAATCTGTACACAAATAAACTCTTTGAGATTTCATTTTGCTTCAGTTTATCTTTGGATATAAATTTTAACATGGGCCACGTCAAGCTCATCAGGAAACAGTTGCCAAGGTTGAATCAGAAGGGCAAATGTTAAATCTAAAGTGAGCAGAAGGAGACCAGAAAGGGAGGACAGGTGCACCTTATTCAGGCCAGGCTCCTGTTTAAGCAGAAGCAGGGAGGGGTCCTTCATGGAAAGCCTCACACTGCTCGGTAGCTCTGTGAATGTTTGGTCAGCCTTGGGAGGACACCTGAAATACAGATTGTCTATTAGAAGAAAGGAAAGGGATCATCTCTATGGTTTGTGTCTTTCGTGGTCACTGACCTGGCATAGCCTATGGGTTATGGAGTCTTACAGAGAATATTTTAAATTAATTAATTAATCTATTTATTGTTAATAACTTAAACACCATATGAGTAAGTCTTGTGATGGTACCCCCATTTCCCTCTTCCCTGTTTCCAACCCTCTGAGGACTGTCCTCAGTGGGATTGTGGAAATGATCAATGGGATGGAGCGTTATGAATTGTACAAGCAGTAGCCAGGTTTGGTTTATGTTGTTGTCAATGCCTCTGGATATTCCTCCCACCATGGCTTTTACAGTCTATCTACCTCCTCTTCTGGAAAATTCCCTGAGCTATTGTGGGAGAGTTTTAAGTCTGCTTTACTGGTGAGCACTTAAGAGTCTCTGGGTTTCTTCTTTGCATTATTTTGAGTATCCTTGGTGTCTGACTCCATTAAACGTTCATGGGTTACACTCTGCCATAGAGCAGTGTCCTCAGCATTCTCATAACATCAGTGGGTGCTGTATACCAGTATCCCCTGCTTTCTCCTAATACTGATGACCAATTTCCCCTGGCAGCTTGTGAAGCCTCTTGCAGCACTCTATAGGCCAACCACCTGGGAGTTGGCCTCCTCCAGGGATCTAGCAGGGTCTCTCGTTGTTGTGTGATAGCAGCCTGTGGAATCTTCAGCAGTAGGGTCTCATCTTTAGTCTCGCAGAGAACCTTGACTGCACAGCTTAGAATACCTGACAGCTGTCCAGACAATTCCTTATGTAGACAGTACTCTTCCAGGGTACAGCTCTAAGACATGTCAGAAATTTTTCACAAGTTATGGACTGGTAACAGACTTTTCAAGCAGATGTAACTATTTAACTCTGTTACACTATTAATGATAGAAGTATACACTTAAGTTTCATAAATCATATTAAAATAAAATATCAAGTTGAAGATACTGAGTGTTGTAGTCAGCTTTCTAGTTGCTGTAAAGAAAGAACCCAAACAAAAGCGGCTTGTGGAAGAATGAGTTTATTTGGCTTACAGACTCAGGGGAGACTCCATCCTGGCAGGAAAAACAAAGGCATGAACAGAGGGGTGGACATCACTTCTGCCACAGCACTGCTGCAAACATTGGCAGGAAGGTGTGCCAAACACTGGCAAGGGGAATATGGCTTATAACCCCCATAAGCCCGCCCCCAACAACACAGCTCTAGCAAGGTTCTAATTCCCAAACTGCCATCAGCTGGTGGTCTAGCATTCAGAACACATTCATTTGTTTATGGGGGACCACAAAATGGATCAAACCATGACACTGAGTTAATTTATAATACTTCACATGGAAAGATTATATATAGCTGTGATTTTTCACTTATGATCTTATTAATGACAACTTTCTTTTTCCTTAATAATGCATAGGTTTTCATGTAGAATTTAATGAGAAAGATATGAAAAATAGAGAAAATAGCTTTAATGAAGCCTTAATAGAAAGACGATACATTTGAATTTGAGAGTGTATTGATGACATTTGAAGGAAAAAGTAATACTAATGAAGTATGAATTAATCACAGGACCAGCTTCTTCCATTCTGATTGACTGGATCACTGAGTAAATATCCCTATTCTTTGTTTCTTTTTCTTATTACTCACAGAATACAAAAATGCCTACTATGATGCACTGGGTACCTGCTATGAAAATACAGATTAAGATGTTTAAATACTGTCAAATTAAGTAGAATTGTTTTCTGTTGTCTGCAGAAAAAAAATTTATTCACCTTCCTGAATTAAAAAAAAAAAACTGATGGGAATTGAGAAGATTAGCTCTTGGCAGGAAACAATGAAGTACTGCTATTTTGGGAAGAGGTGAATTTTTTTTACATCACTGAAATTTAAGTGTTGAGATTTCATTTTGTACCTGCTACCTACTCCTTTTTATTCTATAGTTCTACATTGCATTGAAATTGCTTGACCTAGATATGAAATATATGTTTACATTTCCAGAACTATAGCTTTCTGTACAAATTAATTAAAAGCTTCATTTCCTACTGCAAGTGCAATATAGCTGCAAATTCCAAAATATATAAATGATGTTAGCTATTGGATAAATTTGAAAAAATGGCAATACAGAAGCAGTATCTACTCAATATACCTCAAAATAATATAAAGTAAAATACATTACATTGATCAGAAAATCAATCAATTATTACAGTTTTAATACTTTTAATCAACAATAAGATCCTTAACAGGAAATTCAGTTAAATTATAGGCAAAGAATCATAAAAATACACCCTAAAATTTTGATCATATTCCAACATTCATGCCTGTGGCTGGCGAGATGGCTCAGCAGTTAGTTAAATGTCCTTTCTTGCAAATCTACTGGCCAAAGTTCAATCTTTTTCTTTTTCCATGTAAAGCCAGATTTAAAAGGCTTGAAGACAAAGATTGATGCCCAGGGCAGTCTGCACCGCACCTTTTCACACACACACACACACACACACACACACACACACACACACACACACACACACACACACCAGAAAACTAAAATCTTAATTATGAGCACATTCATAAATATGTAGAATGCAGCATAACTGATACTAGAAGTTCATTAAGTAAAATAACAAGAGTAGCAGTTTCTCTTCTAGGACCTTGAACTTCCCAGGTTTTTAAGCAGGTTTATAATTTCAGGCATGAACTCCTTCCTATGGAACAGGCCTCAAATCCAATGAAAAAGTTGTTGGTGTGGTAGTGTGTTCTGCAATAGACTCAGGTCTTTTATTAAATCTTGTAACTCTGATCTCCAGCTTCCTCACTGGAAGAGGTGTCACTGTGGGAAGATCCTGGGGTCCAGCCCTAAGGTGCTTTGGGTGATGGGTGGATCTGAAATCCCAGTCCAATGGTATGCAGAGGAATCTGAGCTCTACCTGGGTCACTGCTGTTTTTTGTCCATTTGTGCTTGTTTGTGGTGCTGGTGGTCGTTTCTCTTTGCTTGGATCTGTGAAAGGGGTTCAGCCTCTTCCTCCATCATGGAACTTCCCCTGGATCTGTAAACTTCAAATATATCCCTTCATCCTCTGTACTGTGCCTCACTTGGATGTTCTTCCTAGCAGTGTGAAGCTGACTACAACACTTGTTTACCCCCGTAACAGTGATAACACAATGGAATAAGAATGCATAACTTGCTGAGGTTTTAGTATAGCCACAGGATCTGCCTTGGTAAAACGGTTGGAGACTTTTCTCCCTAGCAGCCTGCAAACACTTAGCACTTTGAATTCTTGCTGGGAGGGAGGAAATTTCTCTCATTTCCAGTTTTATTTCTCTGTGTCCTATTGATCCAGGATTTTGGGGTTTAGGAAAGGATTATGTAGGAGATCAAGGCCTGTGAGCCTCAATTTTGAGTCCTTATTAAATTTAGCAAAGAATTGAAAAAATGGACTCTGAGAAGGATAAATTGTGAATTTTATGTTTATTGGTTATTGAGAATCAGGACTCAGGAGAAGCCTAGCTGGATGACTTGAGCCAGAAGCAAACTGTTTTCCTTGCCTGGTTGGAAAGGGGAGGGGAAAGAGAGAAATAGAGAAATATCCAGGGAAGAAGCCACTGGCACTCTAGTGGACACACACACACACACACACACACACACACACACACACACACACACACACACACACACACAGGAAGCAAATCATGTGAGTACAGGCCCTTCACCTTCACCTTCACCTTCACATAGGAAGTCAGAAAAAAATCTAAGCCATTTGATAGAATAGGTTTCATAACTTAGGGAAAAACTATGCAAGTAGTAAAGCAGAAAAAGACCCGGAAACAAGACAGAAAAGTGTCTAGAAAAGAAGAAATTCCTCCTTCCCTTCCTACCCAAGCTGTGAAGGGGGACGAGCTAACTGAAGCAGGGATCAGGAGAATCCAATGTCAGGAGAATGAAGAGCCAAGAGGGAATTACACAAGGGCCAGATCCATTTCTATAGGTCAGACATCCAATTAGAATGAGCCTTGCCATCAGATCCAGGTGTGTAAGGGAGAGACCTGATTGGCTGGCGGACTCAAGAGACTGATTCTAGAGGAGTCAGCACAACCAGTTATGCTGAGCTGAGGAAGAAACAGGACGTTGTTTCAGGGAGTGGTACTCAGAGGCAGGTGGCAGTCCTGCTATGGCAGACAAGGTGACATCTTGTTCTCATTGGGCCTCTGCCCCTGGCTAAAAGCTAACTTTCTCTTTCTTCTCTACTATAATCAAAGCATGGTGCATACTTTATTATATTAATTTTTAGCTATATGTAATACTAGATTTTCTTTACATGACTTTAAATTTACTCATCAAGGAAATACATGGTGAATGAAGGGATTTCTGCAGCTTTTTCATACTCCTGTGTTCTTTCCCAGATGCTGTCTTGAGGCAATTCCCTGCTGCGCTAGAGTGAAGAGGTTCCTTGCTTCTCAGCAGGAGGATAACACTGACTGTTGGAAATTCCCCTTCCTTTAATCTGAGAAACACAACTGAAATAAGCATCCAGTTTTGCATAAGTAATACCTGTGGAAGCATGTTATAAAGATCCCCTCCTATGAAAAAAAAAGAAATAATTGCTCTGTGAAACTGTAAAAGCAGCATTGAAAGATAATGAGGCAGCACATGGACTTGCAAAGAAAACATCAGTAAGATCTCCTCACTGCCTGTAGCTCTGCATCACCTAAATTCCTTCCACTGACTTCCCCTGCTGCTCGCCCTGTGCCTCTCATGCTCAGAGGTCCCACTGCCCAAAAGACCAAAAGTAAAACTGAGGTAGAAACCTCCAACCCCACAAGCAAACAGGGATTGTTTACATGTATATCTCCATGGCCCTGGGACAACTGTAATTCTTCCTACTTTTATCTACTAAGTTAATTGAGGACATTAGAAATCAGACACCTTGCTAAACGCCTGGGTTCTACCAACATTTTTGCTTTCATTAATTGAAAACTAAAAGAAGAAAAGACAATCACTAAAAAAAGTGTGGTAAATTTGATCAATATATCCATCAGTAGATGACAGAAAATGCTAATGATAGATGCTAGATTCTACAGATGACTAGATAGACAGCGAGATGAAATATATATATATATATATATATATATATATATATATAGAGAGAGAGAGAGAGAGAGAGAGAGAGAGAGAGAAACAGAGACAGATAGACAGAGAGATAGAGAGAGACAGACAGACAGAGAGAGGAGACAGATAATAGACAGGTAAATATATATCACAAATTTTCAGAAAGAACTGGTGGAGATATGTGAACTGGCACATGACAATTGATCACAGATGTTATTACTGTGTAAGTAAGCACATTTTATGTTTTATCTTTTATATGTATCTATTGCATATTAAAAAAGATGTTACTTTAAAATAAAAATCACCATCACCCAAATTACAGTCAGTTAACTGTTCATATAGTCAGTTACACCTCATTAATTTGTGGCTTGGGGAAGCTCTCAGTTGTTGACATTATTTTTTTAAATTTATACATTAAGAGAGATGTATTAATTAGATAAGCAAAAAGACATTTTAATGAAACTATAAAAATGTATATATATATATATATATTTCTACATGTTTAGATACATGGCATGCATTGCCTCAGTGGCCTTATTAAAGCATTGTGAATCATCTCCTTAACTCTCTGTAACTAAAAAAAACCATCTTTATTTATTAATTTATTTGTAAGCAGAGAGAAACACACTGTATCTCTACTGAAACCATGAGCTGACACACACCTATCCTCTTTAATTTGCTGTTGAGCCTGTTGAGGGGGAGGGGAGGGCAGTGGGGAATTGGGGATAACAACTCATTGTTTGCCCACTAAATAAATGTTGTAACTCATTATGGACAATAAAAAAAAAAAACTTGTTGCCACATCAATGAAATAGGTAACTAGCATATCTCTTGTGCCATCATCCAAATCCCCATCATCATTTCACTTGTTTCAAATATTCCCTTAGTTTCTATATTTACATGTTTCCAGTTTATTTAGTGTCTCTCTGTCCCATCTCTGTGGTCAACTATATATACCACAATTATAAGGTTTTTCATTTAGAGAAAGTAATTGGAAGTGAGAACAAGTTTAGGATTATTGGTCTTGCCATTACTTCTATCTCTGGGCAAACATAGAAAAATGTTTGAGTATACATTTTGTGAACGGACATCTATATGTCTGCCAGCTACCAATCTATCTGTACTGGATTCAAAGTGGCATTAGGGAAATAGGTAAATTAAGTGATCTGCCAAAAATGATGGATAATAATTGGTAGAGTTTATTTTGAAATTATGGCTAACTTTTAATTTCATATTATATTTATGTGAACATATTCAATTTGTATATATTTGAACTAATTCCCCCCATTCCTTGCAACTGCTTTCTTCCTAGTTTGATTGAATTACACCATTATTTTATTACATTCTCCTTAGGGATTCTGGCCAAAAAGGAGATACAAATGTGAACCTTGATTTCCCATTTGCCATCATTCTGGTCTTTAGCCAAACAGGTCGATGTCCTATCAGAGTTGCAGCGGAATGATCTTAGATGCATCAACTTCTGTTCTTTACCCTTCATACGTCTTTAATTGAGAAAATTGATTACTAAAACACACATAGTATGATTCCAAGTTTAGTAATGGGCATCATTTTAAACCATGGTAGGTGTAGTAACATGAGTAAGTTTCTTGTGCTTAATGTGCTATGTGAATTTGATTGAGTGTATAACTATTACTTGATATGCATTGTAGTCAACTTTTTCATTCATTGCTGCAGAAAAGAACCCAACCAAAACTGTTTGGGAGGAATAGGTTTATTTTGGCTTATGGACTTGAGGAGAAGCTCCATCCTGGCAGGGAAAATGATAGCATGAGCAGAGGGTGGACATCACCTCTGCTATTACACTGAAAACAGCAGCAGGAAGGTGGGCCAAACACTGGCAAGGGGAAGCTGGTTTATGATCCCCATAAACCTACCCCCAACAACACAGCTCCAACAAGGTTCTAATATCCAAACTGCCATCACCTGGGTATGGAGCACTCAGAACACATTTGTTTGTGGGGGACACCTGTCTCAAACCATGGCAATATGGATGCCTGGTAATATTAAAGAATGCAAAATTCCCCTTTTCTCTTATATTTTACATAACATTAAAAAAGTTAATTTTGATTTTATTTATGGCTAGTCATAAATTTTATTTTCAATAGTTACATAGTTGATATTTATTTATTTATTTATTTATAGTTTTTCTCTTTTAGGTAGACTTTCACTGTAGCCCAGGCTGACCTGGAACTCATTCTGTGATGATCCTCCTACATCTGCCTTCCTAATAAGTACTGGCATTAAAGGTGTGCACCACCATTCCAGGCTCTAATTACTTTTAAACATGTATATTATTTATTCATTTATTTATTTGAGAGACAGAAAAAGAGGCAGAGAGAGTGTGAGAATGGCTACTCCGTGCATCTGGCTTTATGTAGGTATTGAAGAATTGAATTCTGGCCATCTGACTTTGCAAGCAAGAGCTATTAACTGCTGAGCCATCTCTCCAGTCCCTATATTAGTTACTTTTCATATTTATGTGAGAAAATATTCATTATTTTATGTAATATCATGACATCCTCATGAGTTAGTCTCTATCCATGTACCCCTAAAAGCAATTTTTCATTGAGCAGTCTTTGTACTGTATGTATAATCTCAAATTGGATGCTTAGATCATGATTATAATAATCTTCCTATCAAAAGTTTCTATGTCAGATATTATTATATACATTATAATTCATAATTAATATTAGAATAAGGCATTTGCTTAAGGCAGATTCTTACAAAAATTGCACCTACATACCATATTTTTAATATTAAAAATATTAGCTTTGTCAGGCAGATGAAATAGGATTATATTTGGTCATAGGAAATCTAAAATACAGGTAAAGTCATTTTATCATATGTATAAATTTGACATAAACAATGATATAAATTTGACCTAATAATCACTCAATGTTATGATTTCCATAAAAGTTTGGTAGGGACATTTATAATGGTATATGTGTAGTGATATAATTTGTAATGGCTGATGTCTAACTTAGCTTTAAAGGAATGTAGTTACTAATTTACCATAATACTTAGTTCAATTTCAACATTTTAGTAAGCAAAACAATCACATGTCTAGTCACTTTCACTCCAGATATTGATGTCCTTTCACCATTTTGTGCCTCAATATCTTACCATGTTTGTCAGCTACTTACCCACGACTCTTGAAACCAAGCACAAGGCGAAATCCAGCTAAAGTGAGGAAAAGTTGAGTGTGGGTCATGGTCAAGGGGAAACAGTTCATCATGGCAGGGAAATAATGGAAATAGGAGCTCAATTAGCTCTCTAGAGGAGACCAAGGGATGCAGAATGCTGGAACTGAGCTGGCTTTGTCCTTTGGTCCTTTGAATTCAATCCAGGATCCCCAGTAATGGTACTGCCCACATTCAGGAGGGGTCTTCTCTACACTCACTGCATCCACTCTAGAAAGTCTCACAGGAAAACTCATAGGTATGTTACACAAATATCTTAGACATATTTTAATTTAACTGAGTTGTGAACCAACTTAACCATCATGCTCTCTATTATTACTATTCCTTTAAGAAATCATAAATGAGAAAAATATTCCCTTATTGAATTTTTAGGAAAAGTTAGAAATAAGTAGAATTTTGTATATAATATTATGATAAAATGTGTTTTAAATGAAATATCAACATGTCAGCCACAAAGAAGGGAGACAACTAAAGCAAATAACCCCTTGCTCTTTATCTACTAAAGAGTGCATCACAGAATGTTGAAAACAATTTTTTAATCCTCCTGAAAAATAGCTTAACTAATACTAATATAGGTGTGTTAGACATTTCAATGCAATGCTTGTTGAAAAATTGACAAGATCAAAGTGTAACACTTGGCTTGATATGTACGTTTTATATGACTTCCTCAAAAGCATTAGACATTTTATGCCTAGTATACACAACACATGATTAAAATCATAAACATGCACATTGTTGAGAGATAGATATTCAGTAATAAACCTATATTTTTACACCGTGCATATTTTATACTAGAAATTTTTATGCATTTTTTCGCATGTCATCTTGGTCTCAGAAAAGCACATTTTACATTTTGACAAGAAAAATTCATTAGAGACTTGAAGAAAATGTGCATGTGTGTGAGTGTGTGTGTGTGTGTGCGTGTGTGTGTGTTTACCTGATCTTGAATAGGCTCAAGTAACAAATAGATCCATTTATTCTAAGCAGTGATGTTAAGTTGGAGCTGGTGAATTTTCTTCATGAGTGGTTCAGCTACTGAGGTTCTTTCCATTTTATTACACTGCCAATGATAATCACCTGCTATGTATTCAACAGCTCAACAAAAGAAAAACAAATTTAGCATACTTACATCTTTATGGTTTTAGCCAGAAAATATTTTACAGCCTGGTCAGACACAACTGCCTATAGTATTCTATGCAAAGGAACATGAGGGAGTGTGTGGATAGTGTTGCATGGATACCCACTATGGGCTGTTAATCAACAGTATGTGGATGCTTACAACTATCCTAAAAAACAGTACAGAGGACTAAATGCCAGATTCCATAAGTTTTCAATGATATTTATCCTGTAAAAAATTCTTTCCCAGCAAAGATTATCAGTACATTTATAACTGGAGCTGGAATGTTTTGTTAAAGATGAATGTAAATTATCTTATAAGGTATTGGAGGTCATGATATATAATTAATTATTTTAATGCTTTGATATTATAAAATTAAACAAAAAGTTAATCTAATGCAGAGTTAACATATTAAAAAACTAATGTTTATTTTTCAACATTTCTAGTAAGCTCCTCTATCCTAACATTTTCCTGTTTTATTTATACTGGAAACATGATAAAACAATAGGTATTCTAAAAACCACTGAAAAATACTCAGAGGAAAAAAATGCATCTATAGTTAAAAAATAATCCACGCGGCTAGGGATAGACGTCATTTTGTATAGCACTTACCTTGCAGGTATGAAAACTTACGTTGAATTATCAGTATCTAAATAATAGTTATAATCCTTTATTATATAGTAAAAGAGCATGTTAAATCCTCATAAGAAATGATTAGGCCTGGCACTGCAACTCTAATTCCCCAGACTTGGGCATTAAGCTGCCATTTCTTACATCTGTTTGCATTCGCCATTTTGACATCTCATGCTTGTTAAATTCAACTGTAACTACAGATAAGGAAGAAAGTATGGTGGAAAAATTCAATGAATGATTGCATTATTTTTATTTTTTCATATTGGTGGCTATTATGTTGACTTATGTTTTATTTCTAAGATGGCCCAATCACAATATAATAATATTCTCAGGAAAGTAAGTTGTTGGCAAAGATTCACTTCAAAAAACAAACACATAAATTGAAAAATGTATAGATATAAAAATGTAATAAGATTTATAAATCCTAAAGGATTCGTTATTAAAATGAATAATTCAAAACAGAAACACTAAGATTACCTGATATAATACTCGGCTGAAGTAGCTGATCTTTTTTAGGCATTTTAAAAAAATTGTGACAGAATGAAACACCTATCTAAAAATGTCTTCCAACTAAAAGTAGAAAACAAATCCCTAGGTGTTTTAGCCTTGACTATTCCCTAACAATTTTTTTCATTACTACTTATTAGTCAACTTGGTTTTCAGGTAATAATGGTATTAATCAAATTGTTCTTATATTTTTTCTAGATAATTGCAAGTACTAGTCCTAATTAGGCATTTGGTAACACATCATGATCACCTATCTGGAAGACACTATTGAGTTTATTGTGATCCTGACCAATAGAAGATAAGAGTAAAGAATGAAACATCCAGGACTATCCAATGAAAGGATATGTTCCTTTTTTCCAATTTCTTCTGACCCTTTGGAACACAGAAAATTAAAACTGGCTTTGGGACACTCATCACAGGTCCTCACAGAATGCTGACACTTTAACTTTGGGTCCGATCTCTGCTAACTTCTGCATGGAGGTAGACTAATCAATGGAGGATTTTCATAATGTTCAGCCTTAACCTGGTTAGGAACCACATATGAGGGAGAATATGTGGCATTTGACTCTCTGCTCTGTGTGAGGTGGCTAAGAATGATCTCCTCAAAATCCATCCACTTTTCTTTAAATTTTGTTATGTCATTTTCCCTTTCTGCTGCATAGAATTCCATAGTGTATATGTACCACAACTTTGATAGCCATTCATCATGTCCAGTGATGGGTATTTGGGTTGATTCCAATTCTCTGCTATTATGAATTGAGCTGCTATGTTTTGGTTGAAAAAATATCTATGTACTTTGGTGAGAATTTTAGGGGTAGATGCCAGTAGAGGGATAGCTGGGTCCACTGGTATCTCTAAATTCATCCTGTTTAGGATCATCCATGCTGCTTTCCAAAGTGGTTTTACAAGTTTGCATTCCCACTAGCAGTGAATGAGGGTCCCTTTTTCCCCACATCTTTGCCAGCATCTATTTTTAGTAGATTTTTTAATGATCACCATTCTGACAGGAGTAAGTTGGAATCTCATTGTTGTTTTGATTTTCATTTCCCTGAAGATTGTTAACATTGAACATTTTCTGAATTGGGAGTTGGCTATTTGTATTTCTTCCTCTGTGAATTCCCTGTTGAGTTCAGTTCCACATTTTGTGAGGGGGCTATTTGATACTTTTTACTTAATCTTTTGAGTTTTTTATGTGTTCTAGATATTAGATCTCTATCTGTATTGCAGCAGGCAAAGATTAACTCCCAGTTTCCTAGTGGCCTATTGGTTTTGAGTATGGTATGCTTGTCTGTACAGAAGCTTTTTAGGTTGATGAGCTCCCATTGGTTAAGTGATTGTTGCACTTCCTGGGCTATGGGAGGTTCAGGAAGTTTTTCCCTATTCCTGTCTTATAGAGAGTTCCCCCAAATTTTTCTTTAAGTGTTTTCATAGTCTCAGGTCTTTGATCCATTTGGAGTTGATTTTTGTGTATGGTGAGAGGAGAGGGTCTATTTTCATTCTCTTGAATGTATTTATCCAATTTGTCCAATACTTTTTGTTAAAGATGGTATCTTTATGCCAGTTAGCATTGTTGGCATCTTTGCCAAATATGAAGTAACTATAGTTGGTTGAGCTTAGGTAAGGGACTTCAATTCTGTTCCATTGGTCTATCTGTCTGTTTTTGTGCCAGTATCATGATTGTTTTCGCTATGGCTTTGTAGTATAAATTTTGGTCAGATATGGTGATATCGCCTGACATGCTTCTTTTTCTAATATGCCTTTGAATAACCAAGGCCTTTTGCCATTCCAAATAAATTTGGAGATTATTTTTTCTATGTCTGTAAATAATGAAGCTGGTATTTTTATTGGTATAATACTGAATCTGTATATAGCTTTTGACAGTATTTTCATTTACATAATATTAATTCTACCTATCCAGGAGCATGGGGGATCTTTTCAGGTCATCTTCAATTTCCTTCTTGAGTGTTTTTATGTTTTCATTATACAAGTCTTAAATATTTCAAGATAAAATCCTGCTCTTCAACTGTAAGGACAATACACCAAACCTACAGAGAATTCACCGTGAACTGAGAATCTCCTGGACTGTGTATGCTGGGTATTGACTTTGCAGGCAGGGAAATTACTGATTCTGGATGATTCTCTCATTGTTGCTTAAGATGAAGATGGTTGTTCCTCTTATGAGTGACCAGCCTCCAGCCATGAAGAATGCAATAAGATCTACCAGACTTAAGAAAGCTATTTCTACACTAGAATATATGAAATCGAATATTTCATATTTGATAGAATTTTCATTTAATACATAATCATATTTTATTAAATTTAATTTCTTTGGGGACCAAAGTTAAATTCATTTTGTTTTTAAAAGAACAATATTTGAGCTAGAGAGATGATTGAGTGGTTAAGTATCTTGCCTATACAAATATTTGATCCTGAAGGGACTGAGACCACCTTAGTTCAAATCTGCAGACTCATGGAACAAGCAGGCCATGGCCATGAATACCTGCAATGCTGGTCTTGTGGTGTAGTGGGGAGTCAGAAGATCACTTGCACTGGCACCTGTGAATGGCAATTTCTAGAGATAGTAAGACACTGATGCAAGGACAATCGGGTGGTGAGTGATAGAATGGGTTTCAGACACTCTTTCCTAGCCATTACAGATGAGGCCACAGGGCACCTCAGACAAGCACAACTCAGCACATTCATGTACATTCACCACACACACACACACACACACACACACACACACACACACACACACACACAAACACACACATAAATAAATAAATAAATAAATAAATAAATAAATAAACCATATTGGGCAATCAGGCTTTGCAACCAATCAACTGACCACTGAACTATCTCTCTGGCCATTTTGTCAGGTATTTTGTCACAGGAATGTTATGAGTAACTAAACATTTTATGGTTTAAAACTTAGAGCAGAGATATGTTTAGGAAGATATAGATGCCTCCTCTTTTTCTTATTTTTGTTGTTTTTGTTCTAATATTGAGATAATCAGTATCTGTTACTATTACAAATACATGAGGTAATCATATTGAATTACAATGGTTTTTCTTTTTGGCCAAGAGTCTCCTGCCCATGATCAATTGGGCTCAATTGTTTTGGGTTTGTTGCCCATCATGACAGTAAACTCTTGGAGAAGCAAAGCTGCCTATGTCATGAATGGCGAATATTGATGAATGAGAGGGTCTGAAAATCCATTCTTAAGACATAGGACTAAGAACACCCACCAAGTACCACCTCCCAATAACAGGAAGCTCAGAGCATGCATTTATTCCATGGGCTTCAAAGAAGTTTAATATCAACATTATTGGGACCACTACCACAGAAGTAAATACAAATAAAGAATTCCCCTTTCATTCTTTTCAATTAACCCCGTTTTATGTTGCAGATATTTGCATTTCGTTCAGTTTTTTTTTTATTTTAGTTGATGTTTTGTTCATGGATGTATTTTCTTTCATCTTTAATGTTTAAGGTGTTAGTAGTATGTGCTTAATATGAAGTTTTCATTTTGGTTCTTCATGAAATAGCTGTCCTAATTTATTATCCATTTTATCATGGATATACAATTTACTGCATATATCCTTCTTTATAAATTCCAGCATTAAACTATTTTTAGAAAACCGTGTGTGTTCTGTTAGAAGCTGTAAAACCCTTCATTATAACCGTTAAGCTATACTTTTACTGTCACAGACTGGAGATGTGATATCAAGACAGAGGAGGAGGAAAACACAACCATATGAGAACTAAAAGAAGTGCACAAATATTAGCTTCTCATGTGTGTTGCAAAAATCTGAGAGTGTGAAATATTTATTATTTGTTTCTGGATAACTTTATTTCCATTACTGAAAAACCAAAACATGAGCAGTGTCAAATTGACACATTGTAAATATTAAAAGTAAATACTGAGTTGACATCACTGAAGAATCCTAATGCTGGAAATAGTCCAATGCCCAAAATATGTGTAGTATTAGAATTGACACGTTTTGTCAAATAATCCCACATTCATCTGAAAAATAGTACCAAAAAATAAAAATTAATGAATAAAATTGTCCCTCACACTCTAAGCATTCCACCAAGAGGGGATTTTATCTGTCAGATAATTTTGGTGAAATTCATTGTAATAAACATGAGTGAGAGGTTTCTGGCATTATATTCCAATGGGAAAAAAACATAGAATAGTTATAATGTATCATTTCAATGAAGTTTAACAATTATGTCTACCATGGTAGCCACTAGGAACCATTGTCCATTCACATGTCTGTTTAAATTTTAATGAAAAAAATACTAAAAATCTAGTTCTTTATTATTTTAATGGCATATTCATTTGCATACTTCTATGCATTAGACATGAAATATGTAGAAAGAATTTTTCTAGGATGGCTTTGATTTTAAGGTTAGAGAGCAGGTAAGGTATGAAAAAGGAAAATCTTAACTCAGTTTTCTGAGTAAAATATTTCCCAGATGAATCATTCTACCAAACTTTGGTTTTCCTTTCAGTAAAATGTGCACACTATATGGACTGAATGAATGAATTAAATGTAAGAAAAGAACATTCTTAGAAATGACCTTGGTACTTAGTAAGTCACTGGTGAAAATTAGCTAGCAACCTTAGAATGATAACATCAAATTATGTAAATATAAGTCCATGACTTCAAGGAACACACCTTGGGAAATAGCTTGCCAAAATACCTGCATCTCTAACTTTGTATTTTTTTTTTTTACTGAAGTTGCTGATGTATTTATTTCACTTAGCATATATTTTGAACATGAGACTTTTAGGTAGATGAGATTTTTATAGTTTCAATTTTCCCTTTTGACTTTGGCTAACTCACATTAGTGAATAAAATTCATAAATAATAAATTTAAATGAATATTTAATAAGAAAAATATTGAATTTCCTACTTCACAGATTTGGATATATCTGGAATGAAAAAGAGACATATGATAGTCACAAAAAGAAATAAAATAGAAAAAACTTTATAACAATACTATCAAAATACATTTTACTTATGAAAATAAACATTTGTTAATGAAGTCACATTTTTGTAACAGTACCTTGAGAAGTAAAACAATTTTGTATTAAAAATATTTTTGGATAAACAAAAATATGAGTTATGTAACATGATAAATCAATTTTAGATGTACTTATTAAGATTGATACATAGTTCTTCATTATTGAATAAAGAAACAGATATTTAACTATATATAAGCCAGAAGCAGCTAACATATTATGAGATTGCAAAAATCAATAGAAATTTATCTGTATGCTTTGGAATATTACAACCAGAGGAGGGAAACACTATTCATCAGACAACTTTGAGATCAACAGGGATGTTGGCTGAGATATCACGGAAAGTACTGTGTGGAGGGAAAAATAACTAAATATTGAATAAACAAATAAGTGAAAAGTGTATAATTTTGACTAAATGCTATTGAAAGAATATATATTTAAAGTTGAAATATATGGAATAAAAATTGAGTTTTTCAACTATAATCAGTGATGGAGAATAAAAAAAATAAGAGTCCATCAGGAAGAAGATCTGGGAACAGTACAATACAAGAACTTCAGCATTATATCAAAACATGTCAACGTGCCTCATTAGTTCAATTAATAAAAAATTTCATAGAAATTGATGTGTTTTGATGGTAAGTGAAATGAAGTTTGTCTAAAATGATTGATGACTTACATGTATGTATCCATACTTGAACATATCTGACTTTTAGAATAATGTAATTTGCAAAAGTCTGCTATGGAGAGTGGAAACAACACAGGAATGTACTCTGTTTTGTCTTCTTTGTTAATCCACAAGATGGGGACCTGTGTCTAGACTGAAGGTGAGAACAAGGAGGGGAGAAGTGTTCTGTTAGTGGCAGAATTTTGGGATCCATTAAATGTTGGAAATGAAAAAGAGACATATGGTTAAAAAATTTTGAATATACATTTAAGTGATGTATGGGCTGAAGTTATAATGGCCTATGCTAATCCTATATATTATAACTTGAACCAATAAATGGTAATTTTAAGGGAAAAATATTAATGAATATTATTTTGAGGCATTTGAAAAGCTAGGAATGCATAAATTAAAAAAAAAAAACTCTGTTGTAGTTGAAAGACCCCCCTAGGCCTGAAAGACCCCCAGGGCCTTTCTCGGGAGAGCGCACACCAAGACTCCAATAACCACACCAGCAGATGCAAAAGCAAGAGGAGTTTTATTCTTCGGCTGCGCAGTCGGGCTCCCCAAACAGATGAATGATCAGGAGCCCTGAGGAACAAAGGCTTAGGGTATATATAGGCAAAACCCACAAGAATTATAATACAGCTCAGGCCACAGGGCGTGTTGTATCTCCATTGGCTCTTTGTCTGTATCTATGTATCCCTGATTGGTTACCTCTTTGGAGCCTAAAATTTGCATTGATGTCTCATCCTAGGGCCAGCCCACATTCCAGGACAGCCATACGCCACCTTATACGGTGTTTCTGCTCATTTCCTGGAATTTGTGACCAGGCCTTCCTCAGGAGGGGAGGGGAAGTGAGTCATGGGAGGATATTTCCCCATATTTGATCATTCTTATCAACTTGGAGTCAGCTTTACAAAATCGATTCTTCATTCCCCCCTTGTCTTATGGGCCTATTTGAATCTTCAAATATTGCCTCTGAGGTTCTGAGCTGCTGATAACCCTGGGTGAGCACAAAGGTCTGTACTACCGAAATTCTTTCTCTGACAAAGGTAATAAGTCTATTTAGGATATATGGTCCGATGGTTAATAAAAGCAGAAGTACAAGAAGTGGCCCTATTAAGGCTGAGAGTAAAGTGGTGAGCCAAGGAGATTGAGAGAACCATGATTCAAACCATCCCTGCTGCCGGTAACGTTCTTTCTGTCGTTCTTCTAGCCTCTTTCTTAGCTTACTCATTGATTCTTTTACCACTCCGGTGTGGTCGGCGTAAAAGCAGCACTCTTCCTTCAGCGCTACGCACAACCCACCTTCCTGCATAAAAAGCAAGTCTAATCCTCTATGGTTCTGCAACACAACTTCAGATAAAGAAGTAAGGGACTCTTGTAGGGCAGTGTCAGAAGTTTCCAAATCCCTTAAGTCTTGGTCCATTGCTGCCTGCAGCTGTGTGAATTGTTGGGATCCGTGTATCAAAGCTGCTGTACCAGTTCCTACTCCTGCTGCTGCTCCTATTCCCACTAGTAAAGCTAAGGTGAGGGAGATCGGCTCCCTTGGATACCTAGCAGTGCTTCTTTCTATTTGCTCTTCAAACGTATGGGTGTCATGATAGAACACTCTGGGAAACAGCCGTACCATCACACAATAGTGGGCAGAGTTATCAAATGCTAAGGTTGAAATGCAGGGAGTAAGTCCTGTGTTACAAGCCCACCAGACCCCCAGAAGCTCAGGGACAAGGTAAGACCCAGGTACAGAGTTATCTACTGTCTTAGTCTGAAGGCATAAAGTCTGCCTTTCCAGTGGGGGTGTGCCTAGGCACATTCCTTTTCCTGTTACTTCGGGGAGGGTGAGTTTATGGTTTCCCTCCCATCCACAGGTGGTGTGGTTGGAAGCTGTCCGGTATGAACACTTTATGGCTATTCCCTCATAATATGGGGGAGCCGCTGAGAGGCAGAGCCAACAGGACCTAGTTAGGTTACTCTGGGTAGCATTCAGTGCTGAATATGCTCCCATGATAAGGTTGATAAGGGAGGGTTCTGGCACTTTGACCAGGTGTTCTAGCTTTTCAGCAGTTTCCCTAGATAAAGCCTCATGGGCTTCCAACTCTGGTTCCCCTGGCTGGATAGTGGTTAGAGGTGGGGGAGTAGCTTGTTTGTCTTGTGGCAGTTGTTGATTCACTGGGTTGTGGCCTATTGCTAGGTTGGGACCTATTATTCTTGGTACCTCTTCTCTCCTTAATCTGATAGTGAACCATAGACCTATATCATAAAGAGAGACATAGTATCTTAATCCCCAAGTCCTACCTCGTAAACACTCGGGTATATTCTGATTTTTCTTCCCTTCTGCAGTGAAAGTAATATTTAGGGTGTTGCAGGCTATGTTGTTATTACACCCCGTTTGAGCTAGATTTGACCTTAAACAAGTGTTTTTTTCCCTTCCTTTCAGGGGTGTAGTTATGGTGGACTGCAATCCAATCCCATCCGGAAGTGGGGTTTCAGTAGGTTTCCCCGGTTGTTTCACATCCCCAAGCCTTGCAATATAAGGACTCAAGTCCGCCGCATTGTTGTATTTGCCTGTGGTTCCGTCCATCCTTTGGGCATACATAAAAATCTTGTTGCCTAAGGCCACAACGCCTTTGTCTATCCCGACACCCTTTCCAAGTCAAATACTCATGGGGATAGTCTTCCGGGCCATCCAGGGGAATATCTGCAGGGGAATCTATCACTTGGAGATCCCAAGTATCCAACCCAACAGCTAAGTGACACACATCGGGATAAAGGGCTGTCCACCAGGTCCCTGGGGTGTGGGTCCCCTTAATAGACCATACAACTTGTCCTATGGGGGAAATTACTTCCCATGTCAGTTGTTGAGGGGCATGGAGATTACAGGTTGTTAGGGGAAGCGTCCACAGTCCAACCCAGGCAAAGAACACGCAACTTGAAGGGGTTTTCAGTTTTTTCCAATTTCCATTCTGGTCCTGGTGGAGGCGCTGGCTTGATGTGGGATGCATGGATCCATGATGCGATGGCATCTACCTTGACGGCAGTTGGGGTGGTCAGGAGTACCAAGTAGGGCCCCTTCCAGCGAGGTTCTAGGCTCCCAGTCTTATGGCGGCGAACCAGCACATAGTCACCAATCTGGAAGGGATGTGGGTGAGTGAATGCCTCGGTGTCCTTGTAGGCTGCTGCAAGAGGCTTCCAGAATTCCTTCTGCACCAGTTGTAAGGCTCTCAAATGAGCCTGTAGGGAAGGGGTAGGGGCATGGGATGAAATATGAGAGTCAAAAAAGGTTATAGCAGGAGGTGGGTATCCATATAGGATTTAAGAAGGAGTTAGACCATGGGGTCTTGGGGTGTTTCTGGCCCTATATAAGGCCAGGGGTAATAATTGGACCCAGTCTCTAGTGCCAGACTCCAGCGTCAATTTAGTCAAAGCCTCTTTAATTGTTCTATTCATTCTTTCTACCTGACCTGAACTCTGGGGTCTGTATGCACAATGTAATTTAATTTATCCCCAATAACATGGCCACTTTCTGCAAAACCGGGTATCCATAATCTACAAAATCCTGCTGTCCCCAAGAATTCTCTGACCTGTTTGTGATTTTCTGGAGCTGGAATCTGGGATATAGCTTGTTTTCTTTCCTCTGTCAACCATCTCTGCCCATCTTTCAGAATATATCCCAGATAAGAAACCTCCTTTTTGCATAACTGAGCCTTTTTCGCAGAGGCTATATATCCCAGGGTACCTAGTGTCCTGAGCAGTTCTTTGGTACCTTCAAAACAAGTCTCCCGATCTGGCGCGGCCAGTAGTAAGTTATCCACATACTGCAACAGAGTCAGATGGGGATGGCTTTGTCTAAAAGTGGCTAAATCCTGGTGTAGAGCCTCATCAAACAAGGTAGGGCTGTTTTTTAACCCTTGAGGTAGGCGGGTCCAAGTCAGTTGTCCTGATAGCCCCTGCTTAATGGAGCCCTGCCTCCATTCGAAGGCAAAGTAAGGCTGACTTATGGGACTCAGTCTTAAACAGAGGAAGGCATCCTTTAAATCTAAGATGGTGTACCAGGTATGAGTAGGGGGCAGTGTACTGAGAAGATTGTAGGGGTTAGGCACGGTCGGGTGTATTTCTTCGACTCTTTTATTTACTTCTCTTAAGTCCTGAACTGACCTATAGTCCCCTATCCCTGGCTTTTTCACTGGTAGCAATGGAGTATTCCAGGGTGAATGGCAAGGTTGTAGGATGCCAAGTTCCAAAAGCCTTCTTATGTGTGGTTTTATTCCTTCTTTAGCCTCAGCAGTCATTGGATATTGTTTAATTGTTATTGGCACTGTGGTGGGCTTTAAAGTGACCACAATAGGTGCCTGATATATGGCCAGTCCCATTCCTCCAGTCTCTCCCCATGATTCAGGGAATTCTTTTAGTCAATGGGAATCTAGGCTCGATTTAGCCCCTGTCTCTTGAAACAATCGATATTCATCTTCTAATTTTATAGTTAGCAATTGAAGGGGTTTGCCTTTATTTCCCCAGATAGTGGCGACCCAGGGTGGAATTGAATGTGAGCTCCTACCTTGGTCAGAAGATCCCTTCCCAACAAATGGTAGGGGCAGTCTGGCACCAGCAGGAAGGAGTGAGTGACGGTACCTGAGGCCAGCTGGACTTTCCTCTCAGTTGTCCATTTGCAAAAGTTTTCCACCGGTGGCTCCCTGGACCCAAGCTGTCTTTGAGCTCAAAGGTCCTTCAGCCTTGGTCAGGACAGAATGTTGTGCTCCAATATCTACTAAGAAAGTAACGGGATGCCCCCCAACTCTTTAGGTTACCCGGGGCTCAGGGGAGGGGGGCTCCTGGCCCTGACGGTCCTAATCCTCCAATGATAGAACTTTGGTTCCCGGCGGGCCCTTTAGTCTTCGAGTACACTCCCAGAGATGATGTCCTTTTTCTTTACAATATGCACAAACATTCTTCTTTGGACACTCTTTTGCCCAGTGGCCTTTTTCTTTAAAATAGGCACATTGGTCACGGTCAACACGGGGCTGCATCCTGTCTCTCCCCTTGCTACTCTGACCCTCCTGTACTACAGTGGCCAGTATCTTAGTCAATTCTTTATTCCTTCGCTTATCTCTTTCATTTTCTCTATCCTCCTGCAACTTTCTAAGTCTTTCTTGTCTTTCTTCTAGAGTATCTCTTTTATTGAATACCTTTTCTGCTTCTCTCATTAAATCCTGAAGAGTATAATCCTGCAGTCCCTCCATCCTCTGCAATTTTGCCCTTATGTCTGGCGCAGACTGATATCTGAAGGCCATTCAGCAGTACAGAGAGTAATCCATTTCTTTTTCTTAATTTACACTGACAAACTATGAGCTCTCTCTCGCGTCTCCTTCCAATGTTCTATAGTTAGACTCAAGGGAGTGCTCTGTGATTGACCCATCACAGTCGCACTTAACACAAAATAGGACACACAGACACAAAGACACAGACACTCAGGGCCAGAAGCCGCGGGCGCAAAACCAAAACCAGATAGACAGAAGGAGACACAGGAAGAATCCCTAAGTCTCCTGGGAGGAGGACTGCCCGATCATCCTCTCCCCTCCAGGCAACCGGTGGATATTATCACCCAGGGCGGAAAATCAGAGAGTTTTCGGGTCCGTCAACCCCTCTCTAGTTTCTATTTCAGAGCCGTACGGTACAGACAGGAAAAAGAAAATGCCGGCCGGACTTACCTCCTGATGGTGGCGTTTATTTGAGTCGGGGGTCGCTCAAATCCTGGACGAGCCCCCAAATGAAAGACCCCCTAGGCCTGAAAGACCCCCAGGGCCTTTCTCGGGAGAGCGCACACCAAGACTCCAATAACCAAACTAGCAGATGCAAAAGCAAGAGGAGTTTTATTCTTCGGCTGCGCAGTTGGGCTCCCCAAACAGATGAATGATCAGGAGCCCTGAGGAACAAAGGCTTAGGGTATATATAGGCAAAAACCACAAGAATTATAATACAGCTCAGGCCACAGGGCGTGTTGCATCTCCATTGGCTCTTTGTCTGTATCTACTTATCCCTGGTTGGTTACCGCTTTGGAGCCTAAAATTTGCATTGATATCTCATCCTAGGGCCAGCCCACATTTCAGGACAGCCATACGCCACCATATATGGTGTTTCTGCTCATTTCCTGGAATTTGTGACCAGGCCTTCCTCAGGAGGGCAGGGGGAGTGAGTCATGGGAGGATATTTTCCCATATTTGGTCATTCTTAGCAACTTGGAGTCAGCTTTACAAAATGGAGTCAGCTTTACAAAATGGAGTCAGCTTTACAAAATGGATTCTTCAGTAGTCAGCCACACACCACTGGGATGAACCTCCAAACCAAACACAGTTATGTGGGAGGAAAGGATTTATTGAAGATACAGATCTAGGGGAAGCTCCATAATGGTGAATGAGGCTTTCCCCTTTCACAGGTCCAAATAGAGAAACCCATCACAAGTAACAAACACACACACACACACACACACACACACACACACACACACACACACACACCAGCAAATAGACAGGGGTAAAAGAGAAATTTCTTTCCCCTTTGTATAACTTTGAGGCAGGGTCTTACAACCCTATGAACTTGTTGGCTTCCTGAGTCTGAAATTTCCCTCCTGCACTGCCCTCCCAGGAGGGGTTGTTTGTTTCTAGCTCCCTGAGCTTCCTTACATCCTGCCCCCTACTGACAGGGCTACCTTCCTGTGAACAACATCAGAGACCCTCCCAAGATTACTAAAAAGGTCAAGTTGACAACAAAATTTGGTCATCACGAACTCAAAGGACGTGTATGCAAATCATAGTACATTAGGTCACAAATTATGAAAAAATAAGTATATTGGGAAGTAAGGAAAATCACCATGTCTGGTAATGGATTTTTTAATTATCTTTAGAAAAGGTAAAAAGTAAAGAAAAAATGAAAACAGATTGAGACAATCAAAATTGATTGATGGACATAAAAATAACTAATTAAAAGAACATCTTGAAAATGCAGCATTTGAACATATGGTATTGTTTTGTTATAATTTTATCCATGAAATATATTTTAGTATCAATGCATAGTATAGTTTAGTACAGTTTTTGGAATAGGTTTCAAATTTTTTTTTGGTAGGGTCTCACTCTAGACCACACTAGCCCACCATGACCTGGGATTCACTATGTAGTGTCAAGCTGGCCAAAAACTCATGGCAATCCTTCTATCTCTGCTTCCCAGGTGCTAGGATTAAAGGCATGTACCACCAATTTTTAATAATAGAATTATTAGTTGTGATTTTCATTTTAAATAATGCTAATTGCCAGTTGTTACTAAACAATTATTAACTACAGCCCAATTTATATTGTATCTAAAATAAATCACATGCTTAGTAAAAATGGACAATTAGTAAATTGTGTGTATGTGTGTGTGTGTATGCGTGTTACATATGTGATGAGCAATGAGTTTGTTTCTAGTGTTGGATCTGTTGCCAACACTACTCAAGTAGTATTGTTACTTGACATGTTTTCTAATTTTGTCCTCTGATGACAGAATTGTTAATATTATTGGGTTAGTCATCATGACTCAGTATGTTTTATCTCTTGAGTCTATTATAAATCTCAATGAAAGCCTTTCTTAGAACAAAAGTAAAGTGAAATAAATCTTCAACTACAAATATTACATGGAAAAGTAAAAATAAGCATGCAATGTCTTGATTTTAATAATAACACCAACAAGGTGCTAAACAAAATTATAAGGAATAAATCAGTGTAGTAAAAATAACAAAACAAAAAAAAGAAAAACAAACAAACAAAAGCCCTCCCATGAACATTGCATGCACCACCTATAAAGTCACTTTGCAGAGCTACTGTGATACTCATTTGTGATCTGCACATTGGCAAAGTAAGAATACATTTCTAACTAAATGGAGCTTATTCCATAGCCAAGTAAATGAGCCTGAAAATAGCTTTACACCGATGGCTTCTAATTGAAATTTAGGACAGTACCGTTAATTTCACCAGCTGTTCTTACTGGAATGGAAAGTCTTCTGAAAAACACAAACCTACATTTAGGGATTTGCAAACACATGTTTTTGGAAGTCAAGTAAGATCTTAAGGAGATATCATATTTTCAAGGTAGGTTCATTTATTTATTTCAGTACATAGTAGCACTTTTTTGGAAGAGGACAAACATTTCATGAAATTTTTTTTACAGTTTGTTTTCATTAATAAGGAGGAACACGGTATGTACAAGTCTTGTGTTGGTATCACCCTCCTCTCCCTGCTTCTGTTCCACTTAGGGCCCTCCTCAATGGGATTGCCATGAATGTATGTTTTGATATGCACAAATATTTTTATATTGTGTTACTCTAGGCTAGAAGAAGTGTCACCTTGGCCTGGAGGAATCCAAGGATTCAGCCTTTAAGTGTTTTGGGGGCAGATCTTGAATTTCAGACATAGATATGCAAGAGGAGTCTGAGCTTGGCTGAGCTTAATGTTTGATGGTGGTGGTATATGTGTGTGTGCATGTGTGAGTGTGTGTGTTTGTTTGTGTGTGTGTGTGTGTGTGTGTGTGTGTGGTTTTGATGATGGGTCTCTCATACTGTGTAAGGAGGCCAACCTCTTTTGTCATGATCGAATTTCCCCTGGATCTGTATCTTCAATAAATCTTTTCCTTCCATAACTGAGCATGGTAAGGAGGTTCATCTCAGTGACTGACTAAGACATGTACCAATTTGCAAAGGACAATAAAAGTAACTTGTGTACATCACATTTTATCCATAGATATCATGAATGAACCATGAATCAAACACTACATTCATTTTTTCATGTACATGTTTGTGCTCCAAAATGTATATTTATGAATTTATCTAATCACTTGTATAAGATATAAATTTACTATTTGATACCCTCTGTTTATATAGATAAAACACTCAAGCATGAAAGGGTATGGGTAATAGAATTGAATCCTTTGGAACCTATATGTGAAACATGGATAAGAGTGAGAGCAGATCAGCACTAGAGTCTGGGATCAAAGGGGAGACAGTGGAAAATTTCTCATATTATCTCATCTATCTCAGACATAGAACTGCAGAATCCATTCACACAGACACAAGAAATTTTAACCATTAAACAAAAAGTTTCAGGAAAAACCGAGACTTAATAAAAATGGAACTTAATAGGAAATAAATGCCTCAGTAAAGATAATGAAGATAATTATCACAGGAAAAGTGGAATCTCATTACACCCCATGCCAAGCAAATGCCCAGTGGAAAGTTCAGGAAGTAACTGTAACAAGACACCTGAAATCTTCCATTGTTCCCATTTTGTCACAGAAGATTAAGATGGGAGGTAAGAGGATCGTCTTTGGCTTTTCTATAATGTTGGTGCCAATCACTGGCCATCCTAGAAAAAAAAATCCCTTCCTGGGAAGGCAGTGCAGGAAGGAAATTCCAGAAACTCTGGAAGCCAACAAGTCTGGGATAGGGTTGCTAAACCCTGCCCTATAGTTATATAAAAGGGGAGAAAATTTCTGTTTTCTCCCTGAGTGTTTTGCTCACATGCATGTGGTACTACTGATGGTTTTCTCTCTGTGTTTGGACCTGTGAAAGGTGGGCAGCCTATTTTGCCATGATGAAACTTCTCCTGAAACTCTAGCTTCAATAAATCCTTTTTTCCCATAAACTGCCTGGTATGCAAGTTCATTCCAGCAGCATATGGTTGACTACTACAGGATACTTTGTGTGTGTGTGTGTGTGTGTGTGTGTGTGTGTGTGTGTGTGTGTGTGTGTGTGTTTGTGCATTTGTGTGTGTTTTGTATATTCATTGGGGAAGGTGAAGAAGAGAGGAGTAAGTGAAGGTTAAATGATAAGAAATTGGATATTTAGTTCATGAGGGAAATGGTAGGAAAAAATTAATACTAGGTGAATCATAATATGGATCAAAGGTTAAAAAAGAAAAGATACCTGTCAAAGGAATTTTCAACTCTCAATTATTCATGTATATTTGTTCTTCATTTATATGTTTCAAATAATGTACAACATTCATCATTGTGAAAGTGATAGACAACATTGTAAAGAACCTACCACAATGTCTATAATCTGGCCTCTTTATAACTGTGAACTAGCTTTCTTCAAAATATAAATATATTTTGTGAAACACATATAAAAATTATGTATAATTTTAATGGTCTTAGTGTATTGTTTTGGGCTTACTCTCCATATTGATTAGAATGGCCTTGGTAAATATTGTCTCTATTTTGTTGCTTGAGATTCAAAGGAGCATCAAGGAAACATTCTGAATGGATCCAGAGTCATTACTTCAAGTCTATGTTTACATTCATGTTCGTATATTCACCTTTGATTCTCCAGTGTGCATACCTTTAAAGCCTTAATAATAGTTTTTTTTTTTCTCAATATCTCTTTAGTCATAAGATTGTGTTCTTCCCTGACTGTTAAATTGGGTTACCTTTACTGTTGACTGTACTGGATGTCAGAGTTCAGTACAGAACTCTGACACCCAGTATAGTGACTCCCCATGACTCCCTAGTCATGTGTCAAAATGTTAATTACAGTGAAAAAATTGGCTAGGAAAATTCATAATCCAGAAGCAATAAAAGGATGTAGGTCATTTCATACATGCAAACAGGCATGCATGCATGTACACGTAGACATGCAAATAACACACAAATGATCATTCTTTGATTGCCAATAGTATATTTCTTCATAGCTATGAGAAAGGCACAGCTACAGTTCTGTGGTGCTATTTTCTTGAGTAAACAAAGTGTACCAAAAGTTGGTGCCCATCAAACCTACCGAGCTCATTTATAATGGACATATGAAAACACATTATCATATTTTAAACATTATATAATGACATGTGATTGCATTAAATTTCAAAATACTTCATAATAATATCACCATAGTCTTAAGAAATTCTAAGAAACAAATGAGTACAATACTTGTTTTATTAAAGGATACAGATATAGAGACACATTTCAATAATATATATCAAATATGACAGTCATTTTCTAAGTAATTATTTTGTAATCAATCATTTTCAAAGAACAATTGTATATATTCTGTTAAGTGATGGTTCTTTGTTTTTGACCATCTGCTTTGATATTGCTCTAATTTAAGTAATAATATAGTAAAATATTCATCCACCTCAGGGTCTCACATTTTCCTATGTTTTCTCATAGCTCTGCACAAGGTGAGAAATATCTACAATGCAGTGAAAAGAAACCATAAAATAGAGGATTATTTTCAGATCGAGAAGGAACCATTATTAAAAAGAAAGTATTAGAAGAAATTTATGGACACAGGTATATTTTTGAAATAATTCAAAAATGGTATCTTGAAGTTTTTCATGAGAGAAAAGCCCAGGTGTTAAAGTCATAGTGTAGTTGAAGCCAGGGATAGTCAAACATTTCTCTTGTTGTACTAAGAAGGAGATGAAAATATCTTAGTAACTGGAGAGAATGAGTATCACTATTTTAATCATTTATAATGTAAGAGTCTTTTTTTTTTGGTAAAGGAACATGTGAAAATATATTTTTCCAACTCAGTTTATTGACCATAATTTACCTGCCCCTGATTTTAGGCATAGTAAGCATAATAAAAGTCTATAACACTCATTTAATAGTAAGATTACAATTTTGTGAGATGCTTTAAATCATTGTGTCTAGGGAGATGGCTCTATGCAAGCATGATTACCCAAGTTTGTATCCACAGACCCCATGGTAATAGAAACCCAGAAGGCATAGCAGGCTTCTGTAATTCTGGCATGCCAACTGCAAAAAGGGACTGAGTCAGAATTTCCTGGGAGCTCTCAGACCAGCTGGCTTGACACTTGCATTTGTGAACAATTAGAGATACTGACTCAAAAACCAAGTTAGGTTTTTAACCAAGAAGGTTAAAGACTAGCTCTGGAAAGTTGTTCTCTGACCACATGCATGACATGGCATACACCCAACCCTACTGACCCACGAGAACATGCAAATATGTGCTTCAAAACCGACATAGGCTGCATACATGCACATTCATCAATAAATGATGAATAAATAATACTAAGTTAGTAAAAGATTAATAGATAACGCATGTCTAATATCTACCTGAACTGTACCCAAAGGATAAAGGGAAATTGCTAATAATGCAAGATGTGTCAAAATGCTCTATCAACTGGTTTAATTTAGTCATGCTTTTTTTCTTTAATAAGACAAAATAGCTTCAATACTGAAATAATATTTGAATAGGTATCCTACAGTATAAAATGCACAAAACAGATGTGTAGATTTATTTATATTAATGTACATGTTATGATCCCATAGTTATTGACTAGACAAAAAGAAACACGAGGAAGAAACGGAGACTGTGGTTGTCCTCTAGTAATAAATATATAAGGAAGTAAAGGTATTCCATTTAAACACTGCACAAAATCAAAAGCTTAAAATAACTCAAAATGATAATGGTTATTCTCTTGAAATACAGATCAAAGCTGTAGAAGATTTGACTCAGTTAACTGTGTAGTGTATACAGATTGTACTTTGGAACATGTAGGAACCTTAAAGTTTCAATTAAAAAAGTAGTTTTCTACTTATTGTATTATAGACTAATTTTGAAAAATCCAGAGGCATGGCCAGGAGAACTTGGCTGAATACTAGGCTATCTATGGTCCCCTGTCACAAGGACTGATCCAGACGACCCATGGAGGAGGCTATCCAGCAGATTGGGGAGGGGAGGGCAGCGGGGAATTGGGGATAACAACTCATTTTTGCCCACTAAATATTGTAACTCATTATGGACAATAAAAATAAATAAATAAATAAATAAATAAATAAATAAATAAATAAATAAATAAATAAATAAAAGCATTGAGTTATGTCAGTTAGTACAGGGTGGGCAAATATTTCTTCTTCATTACACAAACTGTGACCAGGATAATGTTGTTCCATTGTTCTGTACATTTTAAAAAGAAGAAAAGAGAGGACTTTTGTGCGGTTTCCAGTAAAAGGATCTTAATGAGAATTTTTGAACTGAATAACAAAATGTTTAGGATATCAGTGATCAAAAAAGGCTGAAAGATAGAAGGCAGGTCAAAAACCATCATCTTTAGCTTTGAAACACACTTAATTTTTCCTAGTTAAAAAGAAACAAGTTTGCATAGAAGTGTAGATAAGTCAAACACTACAATTCACAGTTAAAACATTCAATTGTGTGAAGTCCAAGACGACAGCAAACTAAAAAGCACACTTCAGTGACATCATAAATCTATGAAAAACAAACAGAATCTATTACTCACACACTCAGCAAGACCCCAAGAAATATGCCCAGAAAGCATTAATCTTTGTTCTAGACCATGCTATCCACTTGAGTACACTTCATAATTCAACAGCTTTGGGAGTGTGTTCCCTAATATGAGGTATTACTACTATTTATGTTAGAGCTACTTTAGACTGCAGACAACTGCTTTTCCTAAAGTCAGCTTTCATTGTTATTAAAATGATCCCATTAATTATAATAAATTTGGCCAATATAAATTTGAAGGAGAAGTGATGTTGGATGCCAAGGAAAGAGTCAAGCTGTGTCTTTCTGTTCTTTGAAACTACTTCCTCCTTCAAGGAATTTAAACAGGAAATCTCAGCCTGTCCTGCTCAGTAATTAGTAGTACAAGTTTGAATCATCAGAACATTGGCAAGAACATAATATTTCAAAATTATTAACAACAACCTCTAGGGAAAAAATCATGTTAACTGAGTTATAACAAATGTATTAACATGGAAAAACAAGTGTAGTCAGCCATTTAAAAGTATCCTAGTCAATGCTTTTTAATTTGGAAAGACTAAAACTATGAATGGCTTATCATACAAATTCCATCTTTGGGCCCTAGAATACCCGTAATTTTATTTACTAGAGAAAATTAAATAAAATATTTAAAAAAAACACTTTCCAGTCATTTTCAGTTTTTCCAGGAATGATAAACAGCATCTTAAATATCATGTATTTCATTTTTTTCCTTTTAGTAAAATAGGACCAAAATTTACAGGACTTGGAAAAACAGAGTGATTCAAATCTATTCTAGAAAAGTTCCTTTTGGTAAATTTGCAGGTATTCAAGTTAAAAATAGGAGGCCCAGGGGATTTGGGAGATAGATAGCTCAAAGCAGCACAGTAGAGAGAGCATGTGATATTGAATTCCCAGCAATGATGAAATCCTGGGAGGAATAAGAAGCCAGCCTGTAATGTCAGCACTCAGAAGGCAGAAACAGTGGAATCCCAGGGGCAACCTGCCTAGTGAGCTCTGTGTTCAATTAAGAGACACTGTCTTGATAAATAAGGTGAAGAGTAATTTCTAAAGGCACTAGACATCCACCTCGGGCCTCCATGTGAATCCAGAAATATGTGAACAGACATAAGCAGATGCACATTCACCAGTTATACACACACACACACACACACACACACACACACACACACACACACACACACTAAGGGTAGGAAGATCTGGATTTTTTGGGGGGGTGTAGTCAGGGAGGCACTTTCCAAATGAATATTACCATTTTTTTTCCTCCTTGAAGATGACCTTGGCATTGCTCCTGATGGGAACCAAGCAGAGACACTGGGCCTTGCCCCTTCTGTTTCTTCACAGTGCCTTTCTTGCCATTGTAGCAATGTGGACTACCTGCTTGCTGAGGACTACCCCCTCCCAGGTCTTTTAGAGAGAACCCGTAGCATACTTTCAGTTTGTCCGGTGAGCAGCATCTACAAAGAAAGAGCTGTACTGTCAGAATCAGAAGCCCTGCCTGTGTGAGTCTCAGGGGTGACTCTGACCTGGTGATTGTGACCAGGGGAATCTTTCTAAGCAACACTCTGGGCAGCAGAACGGAGATGCTCACATTTCTTTTGCACCTTACAGCCCTGGTTACTTCTTATCCTGTTCACAGAGAAAATTCCGCTGGTTTTGGTTTCCATGAAGAATTGAGGCTTAGTCCTGACCTTGCCTCCACCACACTATGATTTGTCTTTGATTTTGATGCCAAATTTTGCCACATTTTCACTAGTAGATGTCGGCATTGGAGATGACTTCTCATTGAGGATTTTTAATTTTTTTTAAAATTTATTTAAGACAATTCATATATGTACATTTTATATTTTTACTATATTACCTCCATCAACTTCTGTTATCCCTCACCCCTACTTTAAACACGCTCTTTTCCACCATTAATCTCCATGTTATCTTTGTCCCACTTTTTTTTAACCCATTGACTTAAAAAAAAAATAAGGCTGCTTTCATGATCATGGATTCGAGGTTGTTTATTTTGTGAATGGCAGCTTACCAAAGGCTACACCACTGAGGAAAGTGACTCCTCTCTCCCAGCAAACATTATCTGCCATTTACTATTCCCAGAAGTCTGGGGTCTCATGTGACCTCCCTTCACCCCTGTACAAATGGTGAAGTATTGACCGGCTCAAGTCTTCTACAACTCAGACAGCGCCAGGCATGCCACCCATGTAACAGAGTGTAGACTTGGAGTACTTAACTCTGGAGACAGAGCAGCGCTTTGACTTCTGAAATCCAAACATCTTTTCTTCTGGGGAAGTCATGCCGGAGCTTCCAGACCATGCTCAGTCATGCGCAGGAGTGGTAATGACATGTCAGACCATCCCTCACTCTGTCTATGTGTTCACTGTTTCTCAACTGCCTTTTTCAGAAAGATCATTTCCTGGATTTTACAGTGTATGCAGCTTGATATTCTATCAGAAATGCATGTTTTGTTCTAGTTGACTATGAATATATATAAAAAATAAGCTCCAAAAGATAAGATTCTCTTCTGTTAACAAATATTCACTCAGTTACATATGGTTAATACAATCAATATTTGGCTTTTATGTGTCTCATAAAGAAAGCGAATTTTGAATCATCCCTGTACATACCTGTTATTATATGGCAACTTAAAATTTACATTCATGAGTACTGTGAGGACAACACAATAAAAAATATAAGAATTTACATTGTTCAGGAGCCTAGGGAATTTAAACCATATATGTTTCAAGAGTTATATATGGCAAGTGTTTTTTTTTCCCCCTCAGGTATGCAAATAGGAATAAAGCAATTTAGTCCAAAAAATTTAAGCCAAGCTTAAGCTTTGAAATAAAAATACAAACATAGCAAGTGCATATACACATTCAAAACATTAGCAGGAACACAGTACATAATCTGGATAAACAAGAAGTTCTGAGATAGGATATGGGGAGTTTACCTCTTTTCATTTTAGTTTCTATTACACTCATTCCAGGTCTCCTGCTGCGTGTTTTCACTTCTATCACTTTGACTGTCTGTTCATACTTGTGTCAGATAAGACCTGAAAACATGTCAAATGATAGTTTCCTTTCTCCCTTTCTCATCAGGATCTCCCACCTTCCCCATGCACAGATGCATAAGACCCTATAACTCATATCAAGCTTACTTTATTTTGTGGTAATTCCTTAAACAAAAATACGAAGCAGCTTTGCTAGAAAATCTCCAAAACATTTACTTTTCAAATAGACAAAAATAATGTAAGAATGAATGTGCTTTCCTCTCTAACTATATATAAAAAGACCATATGTTCATATGTTCAAATAGCAGGCATCATTTATTAGTATACACCAATTTTTACAGTCAGTTTTAAAATACAATAAATCCTCAGTGTTTATTAGCCTATTGGGAATGTAAATGACTTCACACCTTGATTGTGGTTTCCTCTCACTTGAAGTAGCCACTTGGCTTGAATCTCAGACCATTCTGTATGAACAATGCACTGTCCTGAGTGCCCTTTTCTTAATTTTCCTGGCTGAGACAAGTGGTGCTGGGCTCAGATGCCTTGGTCCCCTTCTATCTCTCACAGCATGATCTCCTAACCTGTCACAGGATGTCTGCATCGAACACACTGTGTCTCTGGAACTTCAGGTGATGGAAAACTCATCACGTTTTCAATTTTGGCTGGCAGCAACTGCGTTAAGAAAAGGAAACAGTGACAGAGTTGCCAACAAACAGGGACTTTTATTTGTTCTGTTTTCATAACCTTCCATATGAAGTTGTTAAATTTTTGTCAGCAGGAACGTCACCATTCTTCACACAAGGAGGTTGTGTCAAAATGGGTGGAAGCAGGTAAAATAATTATCTTTTGAGAACATTTGAATCACTCCTACCAACACTGTTAGCATTTAGCAAAGGATGTGCTGAACACAGGCATGTGTATCCACTGTTAATGATGCTTTCCTGGAAAGAAAACATTCTTGAGGAGTTTCAATAGATTAATCTGAGTTATTTTGGAGTTCCTCATTTAATATCAGTTTACAGACTCTGAGTCCATGGTATGGGGCAGATAAGTACTTTTCTCACATGAGAAATAGAAAGGGTTGAGTTGCATAGAGGGATGCCTGGAGAGATGGGATTTTCTACTTTTTGCTTAAGTTAATATTGAAAGGGTGACAGCCACATAAGCAGACCACAAAGCCCCCTCCCAGACATACACAAATCCTGATCAAAATACATGTATATACATACACACAAAATATGAAGTGCATGGCTTACTTCTTAAATGTGCTATTTTACATCTTTTAGATGGAATGTCTGGTGTTTAAGTGCATAACCTTCCTCTTTCAGCCATCACATTTTACCAATTTTTATGGTGGTGCTTTCTTACAGTCATGACATAGCCATGGAATTTATCCTGAGGATCAGGCATAGTAAATGAATAACTGATTTCTAAACTAGGTTTACTCATTAGTATAGATTTTTCTGGAAGCTATCTCATGTTGATATACAAGAGAAGCTCTAACAAAGCTCAGCAAAAGCAGTGACATTCTGTGGCATGTGATCCATGATCATTTTTCCTCAATGTGATGCAATAAGCAATTTAGATGGGCACTCAAGAACAAGGGACTCTTCATACAATTCCCTGTCAAGGGCAGTATCGCCTTCCCAGAGGACTCTGGATGCATTCCAATCCCTATTTCAGGGACAAAATTACAACCCAGTGTAGCTCTCAATTCAGCTATCACTTCTGCTCTCTATTTCCAAGCTATAGGATGTAAGATGCATGCCTACCAGTCATCAGAAAAAATTTCTATGGTCTCAACTACCCACATCCATTTGTCATAGGTTCTATATCCAATGTAAGCTGTAATGATTTGAATATATATATATATATATATATATATATATATTCATATATAGATAGATAGATAGATAGATAGATAGATTGATAGATTGATAGATAGACAGACAGACAGACAGTTGATAGATAGATAGATAGATAGATAGATAGATAGATAGATAGATAGATAGATAGATAGATGTTTTATTAAGATTGTGCTTACAACTTGAGTCCAGTTGGTGGAGGCCTGCTGGGTATGAGAAGTAGATCACGAAGGGGAGATCTTGTCCAGCCCTAAGGTGTGAGTAGAGCAATTTGTGCTTCTTTGTTTTGCTTGCTGTTTGATAGCGTCTCTCTGCTGTGGAAGTGAGTCAGCTTTTTCCACCATTGCTGGTGTTCCCCTGGAATGTGTACGTCTGAAATAAACCCTTTTCTCCTCTAAGCTGCTTTTTGGTTGGGTGTTTGTCCCAGTAATGAGAAGATGACTGCAACACAAGCCATGAAAAGGGATTACTTTTCCAATCCATAAAACTGGGTTCTCTTTCTGAGGGAAGCAGATCCTGAATGGAGCTTTGTAGGAGTGGCTCATAGATTCGACTTAGAGATGAAAGCAGGTAATAACACAGAGAGATGAAGCACTCTCTGTGCCCCTCTCTTTGATGGAAATGAATCTTAGGTAAGTTCCATTCCAAGAGTATCTTGTAAAGCAGGTGTGAAGCCAGGCATGGGAGCTTGCACCTCTAATCGCAATACTTGGGAGGCTGAAGAAGTAGTATAACTACTAGTGTGAAGGCTCCCTGGGTGATAATAGGGAATAACAAGACAACTCGGGAGAAAATGTGAGACTCCGATTCAAGAAATATAAATCAAACTAATCAATAAAAAAAGAGGGGTCCGTTATAGTCTTGCACACCTTTAATCTCAGCACTCAGGAGAAGTATGGCAGGGGATGGCATAAATGCTAGGGAGAAAATTGCTGTATTTTCTGACTAAGTGAAAATATTTTGCCCAAGAAACTGCCCTCTAAGTACTTATGTTTATGAGCATATATTAATGCTCCCCTCACTTTTGGTTAAAGAGGCTTCTCTTCACAGACAGTGATGACCACTGAGGACAGTCAAAACTCAGCAAGTGCTAAGAAGCAATGACAGTGGCTCAAATCTAGAATAAATGTGTGTGATAAGAAAATAAAAATAAAAGAAAGAAATGACAGTGGTGTGCTCAGCACTGACATCACTCTATCATACTAAGTCTCATAGAGCATTTTGGAAGAGGTGGAAGGAAGAATGTTAAGAGCCAAAGAGAGAGGTGCGTTGCAATATCGGCTATCAAGCGCAAAGGGGTCCTGGTATTCATGGCCTTGCAGAGTTTGATGCTACCTACCTAAGGACTGCATACTAGGAGGGAAAATGTTGTCAGATGCTGTCAATAAAGTGTTAATAGAAGATCAAATAAACAAATATTGCTCCCCGAAGAAGAGCTTTATTTCAAATGAATAGAAAATATTTTCAATAGAATTATAAAAGAAAAGTTTCTGAACCTAAGAAAATATATGTCAATCCATATATAAGAAGCATACAGCACACTAAAGAGACAGGACGAGAAAAGAATTACTTATGTCATATTATTTTCAAAACATATTCACAATCTCAATTGCTTAAAATAATAATCATTTTCTATCTTTTTTGGGACCAAACTGGGAAGCATTCAATTGTGTTCTGAGTTCAAAATATTTGGAGATAAAAATTGATGTGTCAGCTTGACTATATTCTCAATTGGGAGCTTAGACAGAGAAAGATACTTTTCTAAACTTCCTGGCATTGTTGGAAAACTGCATCTTTTTGCATCAATCATTGAAAACTTCCCTCTTCCAGTAGATCATGTAATGCTTGCTTCTCCAAGGCCTGTGAGGAACTGGGCATCACTCCGGAAGAACATTTGCCCACTTTTAAGAACTTTCACCTGATTGTCAGCTTCAAAAAAAAACAACTCATTTTAGTAATTCAGAATCAATTGATTTGAGAATTTAATTACACCTGAAAACCCCTCCACCTTCTCCTCTAAACATAATATAACTAGTTCACCAACATTGCATTATTCATAGGTTGCCAACCATATTCAGGTGGAGGTGATTATAGAATGTAAGCAGCATGGGGCACAGATCTCAAGTGGTATTTTAAAAGATGATTCCTGAATTCATTTTCTGTTACTCTAACAAAAATATTAAGGTAAGATATATTAGTTACTTTATCTCTATCTAGCTTGGGCACCATATTCCAATATATACTGAAAGAATACAGGTCTTATTGGAGCCCCTTGAACCATGCCCCTTTACTCCAAATATGAGAGAATGTCTACCATCACACTGTTTATCATATAGTGTTGAGTAAAAATAGTCAAATGGTTGCCTAAGATATAGTTCCATTAGGTGGCAGATTAAATATGAGTACTGCTCTCATAACTATCCTGAGAACCTCCTCCAGGGAGATTGCAGTGGACACTGAGGAGACTCAACACTCATCAAAGCAGAAAATCAGAGGCTCCTGAGAGCTCCACACTATAGAAGACTCTGACACACCCTCCAGAAAGGAAGACTGACACACCCTCCAGAAGGCTGAAAGGGTGCTGAGTCACAGGGAAAGAAGGTGCAATCTGAGTCATTTACCCCCTCACTATGGAGACTGACTGGTGTATTTATGACCTCACAGTGAATATTGGAACCCCACTGAGGAGGGTCCTCAGTGGAAATATGACTAATAGGCATTATCCTCATACAATTAAAATCCCAATATATTTGTTTCAGGGGAGACATGAATAAGGATTTCTTCATCTGAGTTAGGGCACCTAAGAGACAAAAACAATTATATCAAAGTCCATGTTTGGTGAAACAGTGAGTTTATGGAGCATAAATGACAGGTTGCTGGCAGGGGCAGAGGAGACCACAAGATGCTTTTATCACCACAAAGTCTCACTCCATCACAGATGACACCATTAAAGATGCAACTGGAGTCAACTTGCATTTATGATTCCACATATTGTATATTCCAGAAACTCCCAAGATTCCTTGCATCTACAGGGGGAAGTGTGAATGACTGATGTGTGGAAAGCTAGGCGAGGATCTCTGACTCTTCCCTCCTTTTACTATACTTATACTATACATATAGTTATATCTATATTGTTTATCTCAGCTAGATTCTATAGATACATAACCAACATAATCTCAACTCCCAAATGGCAATGAGGTAAACATGTTTTACCCAGAAGCAAAAAGCAACATAATAACAGGAGTTTATATTCAGAATCATCTAATACTCCAAAAAGAAATACCTGAGATTTTATAGCAATTACCAACTGCAATATTAACCGTGAAGTCTAAATAGTATAGAAAATTTTGATTATTCAAAAAATATAGATGAAAAATTACAATTTGACTAAAGAATTTTGGTTAAGCTAATATGACCACATGCACTATTTTGTGCTTTATTCCAGTACATAAAATTTTTGGTTTACTTAAATTTTGATATTAATATAAAGTCTAATTTTCTCATGTTCCTTTGTTCTTAGCCAACCTTACCTTTTCGTAAACTGCTTCATTATGCAGTTTGGTTTTCCCGGAAACCATTATCATGTGTAGGAGGAATAAACTACTTCTATATAGGAAATTTTAATCAAAGAGCCTCATGCATTTATCTTTAATGGAGTATTATGGAAACTCCATTATATGGAAGAGATTAGCAGTGATATATCTTCATTAAAGATTATTGAGAAAACTACTCTAATTTCACATTCACACATATATCATTAATTTGGAAAGAAAAGCAGTAAGGCATATTTTTGATGGTTATATGAAACTTGTAATTAGAAGAGGAAAACAGTATTTAGTTTAATTTTGACAGGAGAATTAACTACAAAAGTGATTTCTATATGTCTTGTGTTTTAATTAGTATCTGTGCTATTAGTGAATTTTAATAATTCTTTAAAATTTGAATCTTTCATTCACATCGACTTTAATTAACTACTATTCATGAAACTACTAGATGTGTCTTTCAAAATGTTATCACAGTTCATTTTAAATCTTTTGAATTTTGACAGTCCATCCAGACTAATCAGAGAGTAGTTATTTTTTAATACAAACATATTTATGCACTACACAGCCGTGATTTCTCATGCACACATTCATGGTCATGGTCTTCAGAGCTTCTTAGATTAAAATTTTATTGAAATAACGATACTGTTTTGCATCTGTAATGTGAAATCATAACCCCCACCAGCTGTAAACTACAATACACTTTAAATACTTACATGAGCCAGCAAGACAACACTCACAAATAACCTCACACAGTCAAAACAGCTTTGTATAAAATGACCTCCAGGCATGTGGGAAGGGGCACCAGAAATATAATATTAAGTTTAGATTTGAGTCTCATCTTTAAGATGACACACTGGTGATGTGAAAATATTTTAAAATTTTTTTAAAAATCTGATATTGAAACACTTCAGGACCCAAAGATTTCAAATAAAATGTATTTTAACTAAGGGATACCTAATACTTGTATTTCTACCCCCTAATGATGCTGTTGATACTGTCACTGACCCCAATAATGATAAATATGAATCATAGTGTAATTATTCCATTCATATATATTCATGAGGTTTACCCATATATATTTGGTGCACACTTTCATATTTCATAATGATAGCTGCTGGGTTTGAGATGGTTGTCAATCATATTTTACATATGTAAAAATGTAATTGCCCACATTTACACAGGTAAACTACTTGTGGTAAATAATTTATGTGTACACTATTTCACAGATACTAGGTATTTTAGCATACATTTCACAATTTGTTTCATTATTCCTGGGATAACACAATGATTCAAGTTTATAGACAGTATGAAATATAGAAGAAACAAATTCTTCCTTAATTGCTACCAGTTATATCAACATTATATATTTCTAGTTCACTTTTCTACCAATTTGAGTTGCCCCTTTAGCATATAATAAATGTCCATATGGTCTCTATCCATATTTAAAATTTCTACTATGTTCCCATGTGTATTCATAGTCCCATAAATTAATAAATAAAATTGAGAGTTTTCCAATAAAGTTCAATGACAGGTGAGCTCGGGTGTGAACCAACATTTAATTAGAATAGTTGAATATTCTGTATATTATTCAGATATGACTACATCTAATTGTGAAGTATGAGTTTAAAAAGCTCAGTCTTTTTTTCCCAGTTAATGCTGAATTTTAAGGTATGGACAGCATCCACCGAAAGAGGAAAAATGGATATGTGAGATAAGAAAGAAACGAAATAAAATTCAAAGCTTTCCCAGTCTCTCAGCACTTCATAGGCAATTAACCTTCGTTGGAAACCAGACGCTTACAAGTTGGGGCATCAGGCCAGTGATTTGAGACAGTGGTTATCAACATGATGGGAACCAGCATTTGTAATTAAGAAATCAGCATGAATTGCAGCTCCTTTTGCACTACTTAAATCTCACTAAAATATCTCCTATGTCTTACTGTGGACAGAAATTTAAGGGAAAAGAGATGAAATTTTATTTATTTATTTATTTGCAAGGAGAGAGAGGGAGAGAGAAAGAGAGAGAGAGAGAGAAAGAGAGAGAATATGGGGATGCCACTGCAAACAAACTCCAGATGCATGCGCCCCTTTTGTGCATCTGGGTTTAATTTGAGTCCTGGAGAATCAAACTTGTTTCATTAACTTTTATAGTCAAGCACCTTATCCACTAAGTAAGATATGAAATTTTATTATAATTTAGCAGAGCCAAATAAATATCTAATGTCAAAAAGATCACATTTTTTTTTCAGAATTTTAGATTTTATTGGAACCTTAGATTTACTTACATTGAAGTAATACCAAAAACACATTGTTTATAAAAGAGAGAATCAGGTTCCACTAATTAATACTGGATGCTAAAAAGTTTCTGAAAAATCTAAGAGAAAATACTTTTGCCTTAGGATATTGTACCACCGGTGATCAGCTGGGGTGGACTGAAAGAATTGAAGTATAGGAGAAAGCTAGCTTCTTTTAGGCAGTTATCAGTTAGAGAAGACAGGTCCAGAGAGAATCAGGAGGTGCCAACCCACATGGCCAAAAGATCACACATTCTATATCCATCAGGATTTAAAAACCCAAAGAGGAATGGAACTGAAGATCCTCATATACAAAAATAAAAATAAAAATCCAGACTCAGAAAGACAGATATCAGCTTTTTCCATGACATAATGTTAGAATAGCAAGTATTCAAAAAGAGGAAGCATACAGTGGGGGCAGTAGGTGAAATATGGTGATGATGGGAAAATAAACCAAACTATATTGTACAAATGCATGGAAATATTAAGATGTATATTACTGCTTTATAATAAATATAACTAATAAAATAGTATGGAACTTCTGAAAAACGAAACTACTGGTTTCAAACCTAATACAAACATGATGCAAACATCCATTGCACACAACGAAAAATAAGTTGACTCATTCCTGAGACAGGATAATACATCCTTTTTTTTTTAACCTGTCGTTTGTGGATATTTAGAAAACATTGTATGTGGGTAGGCATGTCAGGGCCTCTTGTCACACTGCAAATAGAATGCCAGATGTGTGTGCTATTTTTTGCTTCAAGCTTTTTCTGTCTGGCAGGGAATTAAACCATGGCTGGCAGGTTTTGAAATCAAGTGTCTTTAACTGCTGAGACATCTCCCCAGGCACTGTAGGTTTTCTACCTGAGTCATAACTTAAATGTTGAGTTATAAAGTGGCTACTATAAGTGTGTCTTATTGTTGAGGATAGGATGGGTTAGGGGGCAGTTCTTATACATATATATTTGTACACACAGAATGGGAAATGACATAAATATTGTGGTTTTTATTTTGCAGCTGCACCAAATTACAGCTGATATTTGAAACAACCTTCTACTATTACTCATTTTGCTCACCTTTGTCCTTTGAGCCAAACTCAGCTAGCTATGATTCACGACGTGCTGGGAGAATCCAAGCATAATACCTAGAGCCTGATTCACATTTCATCTAACTTGGTAACTGTGGTTTTCCATTGATTGCAAACACAGGATGCAGGAGTATTACACAGCACACAAGGAGATTTTAAGCATCAAAAAATCCACCTTACACCTGTCGCTATGTAGTCCTTCCAGGTTTACCTAAGTTCTTAAGATCAATTCCTTTCTTTGATGACTAATTCTCAAACATGGATAACCCCTGTGTCTATGTCAGCTTCAATTTCTATGTAAATAGAAAACTTGTCAGTATGCTCCATGAGAGGTCCTCCACTTAAAAAAAAAATCTATATCATCAGAGCCCCCTGTTTCAGAGACAGGAAGCCAACATTTTTCCACTTGATTACTCAGAGTTACAGCAAAGAAAGCCAATCTAATTTCCACCTCTTGACTTCTGGATCTGTGAATTTTGGCCTGAGAGACGCAGGACTATGCATTGCTCAGATTTAGAGCAAATATCACATCTTGGGAAACATCGATCCAATTTCTCAAATTACTGGCTGCAAGATGTCAAAATAGCCCAGTCCTCAAATAGCCATTTAAAATCTTATTACAAAAAATATTTCAAGATGATGGAGAAAAATGTTAAAACCAATGAATTTCATGAGTATGAGATCATTTCCACAATCCATTTGCTGCAAAACAAGTCCCATAGCCAGAGACAATATTGGATATAACAGCATGAAAGGAGATAAGTCAGTGTGTATGACCACAGATAGTTATTTTGACAGAAACATTGGGGAAAAGAAGACGTATTCTTTCCTATATCTGTCTTCCTTAATAAGAATAATTCTCATCATTTGAATATTTTTAATATATTTTATTTATTCATTTTCAAGCAGAGAGAGAGGGGGAGAGACAGAGAGACAGAGAGACAGAGAGACAGAGAGAGAACACCAGGGCCACCACCTTGTGGGTCTGGCTTATGTGGGTCCTGGGGAATTGAACCAGGGGCCTTAGGCACTGGAGGCATGTGCCTTATCCGCTGAGCCATCTCTCCAGCACTGAAGATTTTTTTTTTAATGAAGGATCTACATTAATGCATTAGGCAGCCACCATCTGTGTGGCTGATAGCCCTGGGGAAGTATTGGTCAGTGTTTATTCCAATCAACAGATAGGACTCTCGGCAGTGAGAAAAGCCATATTTGTCTTGGTATATTAGACTCTTGTCTCTTAGCTTAAAGGTGTCTGGCATGTCAGACTACTTGTTGTGACAAATTTGCATGACAATGCATATCCCCATGTCTAGTCACCTGTTTCCAGAAAAAAAAATAATAAAAAACTTTAAAAAAATTGTCACCAAGAGAATTTCCGCTTTTCCTGTCATTCTTAAGAATCACCTTTGTGTGTAGCTGTAGAGGTACTATATTCTACTTATGGTACTGCCTGCATGCCCCAGAAAACCATCTGTGAACCAAAATCATGTGTTCTTATTCAAATGGCTAATGGACTTCTGCATGACTCCATATGAGAAAATGGACTGAGAAAAAAATAAAATCCATGAATATATAGGCTTCTTGTTCTGCACATTGCTGGTGTTTTCAGCATGTATATGCTGATTGTATATACTTGTTAACACAATAAACACAGTTTATTCTATTGTCAAATGTGAGTGACCTTAGATTTAGGTTACCCTAATTCTATGTTCCAATGGAGATTCTGTTTGTATTTTTCAGAAGGCAGTGAGAGAGCTGTGACTCTTCCAACCCTACCAAGGAGCCACAGGCCAATAGCAGACATCCTGGCAAGAGATGAGCCACCCCAGACCTATGGTGGAGAATCCACATGAAACCCCGCAGAGGGTAGTATGATAAGCAAGAGACCCATAACCACAGCCAGTCAGTCAACACAGGATGAGCCAGTGAGACAGACACCAACGATTTTCAACACAACCTAAAGCAGTACAGAGGCCCCTAAGACCTCAACAATAAAGCAGCCTTAATACTCACCCACCATGACTCAGGGAACTGAGCAGAAGTGGGGGCGGAAAGATTGTAAGAGTCATAGTGGGGGAGAACTGCCAGAAACATGGCCCCTTCAGTAACAACATTCAAAGGGGTGGAATGGGGTGCACTCCTAGGCTATCCATAATCCCCTACCCCATGGACTGATTTTATATATATATAATTAATATATATTATATATATATTTCCAATTCTTTGCTTTAGAGAGAGAGAGAGAGAGGGCGAGAGAGAGAGAGAGAGAGGCAGGGGGGAGGGTGCATGAGCACACTAGGCCTTCCTGCCACTGCAAAGAAACTCCAAACACATGTGCCACTTTGTGCATCTGGCCTTATGTGGGTACCAGGGAATCTCACCAGGGTCATTAGTCTTTGTAATGAAGTGCCTTTATTCATTGAGCCATATCTCCAATCCACAATTATACTTTTGTCTCCAGGAATACGAGAATTACCAATTTTTCAGCATATGTCGTTTTGTTTTCATATACTGAATTATTCATTAAAAAAACACTGGGGAATAGTATTGGGGAATCATGTTGTCCAGTTGAGATACACTGAAGCAAAGCCTTTAGCGATTATTTGAATCTCCTCTAATATGCAAAGACATGTTGATTTTTATAGAATTAGCTTTAGTCGAGAGTCAGTAACTAGTTATTCCCTTGAATTCTTTTTCCCTTTCCTTAATTCACTACAATCCATAATAATTGGCAGCAAACTGGTTGGGAATACCTGGGAAGAATATTTGCAGCGTAAGTATTTCCCATTGTTCATAAGCTTCTCACACAAGGAGACTCCACATTCTCTTCATTTAAGGAGTCTAGTCTGTGAACATTCAGAAGACAGAGGTCCAGCCGAGGGATCATGACACACTGGTAAGATGACTTCAGACATATTTGTGTTCACTGGACTGAGAAATGTTTTGCTTTTCCATGTTAAGGAAGGCATTCATAAATGGATCCACCAATTTCTGCTCTAGGTCTAACACTGTCAGTGAGATCTCTGTTGTTATCAATCAAATATCATCACCAGGGGTCAGATTGTTCTGATTACTCTTTTGACAGTGATAGCCATTACAATGATGATCCTCACTTTGTTTTTTATGTCCCTAAGCTTTGATATGTCAGATTTGGGGACCGGGGTGAATGCTGGCATTCTCCACCAATATTCCTAGCCTGCAGATAAAAAATAATCACAACACTTTCCAGATATTTGGACTCTTCCCATAACAAATTTGCTACAGTCTCAATGAACATTTCTGAAGACAAAAGGAAGACAGCTTATATGATGAACCGTCTCTAAAACTGAAGGGTTCCTGAGGAAATTGGGTATATTTCTTTGCACTACTTAGGCTTCATATTTTCATTGAAAGTAGGCCACTTTTAGATTCTCATTTACTGTCAAGTCAATTTTCAGTACATACTGCTAGTTTTCAGTAAACAAACATGCAAAAAAAAACCCACCTTTACACTTTGTTTCAAACATTGTGGTTTAATGAGCCTATGTGCATAAAGTGGGCTGGTTGCAAATTGATATTCCTTCCCCCCAGTCCCTCAAACATTTCCTGTTAGGTTAAATGTGTAAAAATCATGCTGATTCATGGTGTGCATTGCACATCCTCCTAAGTGTCATGTCTCAAAGCCACCACAGTCATGAGAAATGTTTTTGTAGGTGAATCCATAATAATTCTCAAGGCACCTAACTTTGTGCATAATGTTCCTCAGCCACTGGGGAAATCCTTAACAAGTAGAGACAAAATGCTTTTTTCTACTGGCACGTAAGGCTGTGTAGAATTTGTAATCCAAGCTAAATTTTGGAGTCCAATCTAATATAATATACAAGTATTTTTACATGCCTCAAGATTCTTCCAATTAGCGTTCCTAATTTATTATTATAAATAAATATTTATGCTTTGAGAATCCAATGTGTACCTAATTCAGCCAGTCAAAGCAGTTAATTCTATGCTGGATTTTTATAAACCATTGTCCTTAGGTTTCAGGAAATGAGGGTTTCCTTTAGTTAGGCATAGGGTGTGTCATTTCAGTGTGTGGACTTTCAGCTAAATTCTATAGCCCCTGACCAGAATCACATGGTTTCCAGTTCTCTAGTACATCCAGCATTTCTACACAACTGTACCATGTTTTATTGAAATGGTCTGTGAGATAAGAATGTTGGTAGCCAAAAACCTGGTCCTCCAAAGGCATTGCATTTTTCCTTATGGCAGGTGATTATTTGCATATAGATTTTGCTACTGCCTCTCTGGGAATGCAATGAGTGATGTCTTTAAATCTCATCAGATTAGAGAAACAACTCCAGGGATTTAAGAAACAGTTCACAGAATTTAGTGAGATTCTGCTTGATGGTATTTGTCTCAGTACTATTCCCATCAACTAGTGTTCACTCCCTAAAGTACCAGTGGATGAAGACTGAGGATGGACTTTAGTCCATGTCTTCATGTTGGATTATTGATACAGTTTGGAATTATAAAGCAGGAGTCAAGAAGGGAAAATCTTATATATCTTCTTTCTTTAGGATTGCTTTTTCATAACTGTAGAAGAGGTAATTCTTCTCCTTGGTATCCATAAATATTCTGAATATTTTAATATTAATATAAAAATATTTAACTTTTAATTTTATTTGGAATATATTTTTAAGAAAAAAACATATTATTTCCATGATATTAACATTCAGATAATATACTCTCCAATCATGAGCACCTTTAATACTTAACTCAAGGGTCCTGTTCCTCAGAAAAATAAAGGGTCTAATGTGACCCTTCTAGCATTTTTCTGCTGTTTGTCATTGTTATGTGTGTACATGAGGGGCTTATGTGTTGTATACATATTTTGTGTGTTTATGAATTATATTTTTATATACCAACAAGGAAGAATATGTTATAGATTTTCTTTTGTTGTTGTTTTATTTTACTTTATTTTAG
>PVHP010003903.1:28821-75291 GCA_004024765.1 Zapus hudsonius | reverse complement strand
GTAAGAACCCAAGTGGCTAAGTCCCTCCAGAAATGGATGGAAAACTTATCTAAACTGCTGTTGTTGCTGTTGCTGTCCAACTACTATGAAAGTTGCCAGTCTTTTAAAACAGGCCTTCCAGTGTTTTTGTTTGGAATATGAAAACAATACATAATTATTGGGTGTGTACTGCATGCAAGGCACCATATAGATATGAGATTAGGAGGTCATATTCTTCACCTAGAAACTGAGTTATGCTAGGCATAGATTTTCTTAATTTTGCTTCTGTTCCAAGAGATTTGCTATTTGCTCAGAAACGAACGAATATTTGATCCGATAAATAAAAATCTATATTAACTGAAACTAGAGTCAATTTCTGCAAAAAAAAAAAGATTATACACTTTCCACCAGGCATGGTGTCACATGCTTTTAATCCCAGCACTCAGGAGGCAGAGGTAGAAGGATCACTGTAAATTTGAGGCCAGCCTGGGACTACACAGTGAGTTCTAGGTCAGCCCGGACTAGAGTGAGACCCTGCTTCAAAAAATATAAACAAACAAACAAACAAAAAACAAACACTTAAGAGCCTTATATATTCCAATGGGGCTTTAGGATCCATTCACATATCTTTTGGATTTCAACCTACAAAAGTTTAAAGGCAAAATATAGTACTTCCTGAGCAAAGTTTTCCAAGCTCTCACACAGCGACATCAGCCACCCCACTTGCTTCCCTTGGGTCGATCTGCCGAAGGCTCCCTGCTTGTCGCTTGTCTGTGTTCTGCATAGCCCTTCCCTAACTCTTTGTCAACTGGCCAAGTTAAGACAGAGCCAACTAACACAAGCACCAAAGAGTTTTTAAAAAGATTCCATACATATTACTCATTTAATCCATTTAACACCTGTTAAGTCAGGTTCTCCTCATTTTAGGTTGGGAAACTGAGGCACCGTAGGTTGCATGCTGACAGGATTCAGAACAAGGCCAGTGAGCTTCAGAGCTTCTGCTCCCTTGTCCTCCCTGGCTACCTGCTCCAAGACAGTGAGTGGCCTGAAAGTCTTACCTGCAGGACATGTTTTCTTACTCTCATTTTCACATTTAATTCTGTGCTGTTTTAAAAATGCAGGAGAATAGAGACAGATTCCCTTTGATTGAATGATCTGAATTTGATGAAGAGCTCTACCCAAAGTTGGTCTCTAAGTGATACTGCCTGCAAGTAAGAAGCAGTGTTAGTTCGCCCTAGAAAAACTATGTCATAGGAAAAAAAAGTCCCATATGTAAAGGAGCTCCTGAGCTGCACTACTGGGGAAAATGCATTAGCAACTGTCTGGGATAGAAAGGGAGAGATTCTGGTGAGGGGCATTGAAGGGGACACCCCACCACGAGGGAGAGGAGCTGTCTGTATACAACTGGACAAGGTTTGAATAGGGTTTCATAGAAAACCTGAAGGTGTCTACATTGCTTCAATGAAAACCCAATGAAACCACCTCCCACCTCGACACCAGGGGTCATCCCTGTGTCTGTGGTGATGAGAGGCAGTGCTAGAGGGAAAGGCTTGTGTTCTCTTTTAGGATCTGGGGAGGGAACAGAAAGCCAGAGGGAGCACAGTTGCTCCCCTGAGCTGCCCTGGGGAGGTCCCCAGAGCTGCTCTGGATGCACATGCATCTTGGGATTAGAAGAATTTCACAAGCAACTACATTCAGGGGTCAGGGTGGTCCTTGCTGTCATGGAGATGGACACCTGAGTCTGGCTGTGCCCCCTCTCCCTTAGAACCCAGAGATTTCCTGAAGTTACTTATTGAGTGCACTAAAAAGGTAGCTTTACAATGGGATTGAATCATTGTTTATTTTTAATATCTTTCCACTGGGGAAACAGTCACATTCATTGGCTTAAGCTTTCCTCATAATCATTCTCTCTCTCTCTCTCTCTCTCTCTCTCTCTCTCTCTCTCTCTCTCTCTCTCTCTCTCTCTCTCTCTCTCTCTTTCCTGGAAATGACCTGGGGCTCCGTACACACAAACATCGAAACTAAGTAGTCATATTATCACTGTGTTCCTAACCCTAGAGACATTTAGCATGGGTGTGGGTTTGCATAACAGGGAAACTAGTATTGACCTGGTACGAATGCTAATTAATTGCTAAAAAAATTCAGGAATACTGCTGCAGTGATGCAAAGATATGTGTGTGTGTGTGTGTAAATGTGGGCATGTGTGTACACACACACATATGCACGCATGTATGTGCTTCTATAAGACATCTCATTGTATTTGAAGGGTTATAAAAATTCAGGGCAAAAACAATAAGGGAAAACAGTGTGCATGAATGGACAGAGAAAATAGTTCCCTGTTTCAGGGAAGGAGGTGCTCACGGTGTGACAATGTAGAAGGTTCCTAATCTTCATGTACTATCTTCCCCCTTTAAAGAGGCGACTGGAACTCTCGAGAATGGCCCCACTTGAACAAAGGATATCTCCAAAGTCCATTAGCCTCTTGCAGTAAAGGACATGCATCTGTCCAAGGAATGAATAGACTTGCATGGGGACTTACTTGTATTAAAAATGAGCCTTTCAGAACGTTCTGGTTCCTATGATACTATGGTGCTATGAGGAAAAATGAAAGCGAAATGAGATTCCACAGAAAAACTAAGGAAAAAAAGCAACTTGTTGAAAATGTGGATCACAAAATGGTTGGAGAAAGGGAGAGAAAAGAAAAAAGCGCTACTGTGAACTTTAAATATCTTTATAATTTTTTTCAAGAGAACGGTTAGTCTCATCTTCCGGCTTTGTCTGTCTAAATTCACTTCCAATGCATATCTGCGGACACCTGTGTGTGCCGTGGTTCAGCATCCAAAGGACACAGGCTCAGTTACAATGTGGTCAACGCAGACGAAACACCGCATCATCACTTATCTTTGTCATCTTTGGCAGATGTTCGTTCTCTAACAGAATATATAAAAGTGAAGAACAAGTTTTTCCTTTTTAGACTTTATGAATAATTTTTACCGGAGGAAATAGAAATGCCTGTTGTCAGTGTACTCTGGTCATATTAAACAAACAGTTTTTGCTTGCTCACTCTCAAAAGGAGGAAGCTACTTACCCACAAATTTTCTAAAGGAAGACTCAGAAGAAAAAGGAATTGCAAGTTAATCCGTTCCCAGGTCACACCTAAACCAGGTCTCTACTAATAGGGAAGTTAGTTTTATTTAAAACATAAATACTCATTTTACAATGTGTCCAAGGGGTCACTAAAGAAAGAAGACAGTCAGGAGTTCCATCCCACAATAAAAATATAAATAGAAAATAGTATTTTCCATACCATTACTGGGGCTCTGAGAACTTCTATTAGCTAGTCCTAAAAACATAACAATATAGAAAGTATTCCCTGGTGATTCTGTTGGAGGATGAATTAAAGAAACTTATTTTTAAACACTTATAGGCTAATGTTTAAAATAAATTTCTAAAAGAGAGATATCTGTAGTGAGCAATGATTTTCAAACCTAAACCTGTTTTGGCAGTGCAAAGTAATAGATGTTAAAGTGGAAAATTCTAGCATAAAAGATCAAAGCAGAGTTCTCCAGTAGAGGGAATTTGATGAACGCTGACATCACAGCTGTATATAAACTTAGACAATGTACTTTTTTGCTTCCAATGGGCTCATGAAGTTTGAGAAAAGTGACATTGTATTTTCCCATCAAAGTGGAAAACTGCTTCATTTCCCTGACGAATAATCTTAATTATTTCCAAATAGCCCCACTCTTCTCCAGCACTTCTCAGTCTGGAGTCCTGTTTATTTTTCTCTAGTTACCAGTGTCATTTGCATAGGTCTTTTGGTGTCAAGGCTCAAGAAATGCTGTTCTAGTCTGATATAAAGAGAACCTAAGCCAGAGAACCTGATACTGTCTGCCTGCTATATATTTGTTGTGATAACTTCTGCCCCTACCTGTCTAAAGTACCTTGGAATTTACCATGTAAAAAAAAAAAGGATCCAGGTCAGCAACAGGTGATTTTAGAAGAAATCCATGTGATCTAATGTGGAAACTTTAGTTCAGTGAATTATAGTGACTGTAGGAATATTGGGAAAGGCAATTGATATGTCCAGGAAAATAGTGGAGATCCGGAGTCAATCATTTTAAGTAACTAGCCTTGAAAAAAAATAAGCTGACAGAACTTCTGAGAAGATAATATTCAAAACATAAGAGAAGAAATTATACACATTTTCTTTGCATTTTGGCCTCTAGAATCTGAAACAGAAGAGTTGTATCGTGAAACAGGAAGGCTGCAAATGAAATTGGCTGTTTCGTAAGTTTAGTCACATACTCCAGGATCAAAATTCAAGAACATTTCTTCCCACCGTATGCATCTTTTCCCTTCTGTTGACTTCTGTCTTCCTTGACAACCATGCAGAAAACGCTCTGGCATAGGCAGGAGATACGGGCTGCATGATGCCGCCTATCAGTCATGTTGAACACACCCCATGGCAACCACCACTCTGATTCAAGACAGGATAAAGAGAGTTCAGTGCACAATGTGGTGTTTAGGGAGGTGATCTGGAAGCATTAACCATACAACCTTGGCAGAAACTGTTTTGTGAATGTGTCAGTTATATCTCAAGCACATGAAAAACCAGCTTTTCTGCCCCTGCATACAAGATTAATTTTTTTTTTGTATTTCTAAGGCATTTACCATTGTATGGTAGACAAATATTATCCCTGTTTTTCAGCTGTAGAAACTGGAATGCTGAAAGGTTAAGCAACGTTCACAAAGTTACACAGTGAGTGAGTCACTTTCTGAATCAGGAAATAAATTGGAGGCTGTGATTCCCTTTTCCCCGATTCTACTAGCTAGTCAATCATTCCACACTGTTTGCAAAAGAGGTTTCCTTTATGGCCTTGCAAGGGGCATTGAGCAAATTTTCTGAGGCTTAAAAAAATCATAAAATGTGACATCGTTTGAGTAGCATTAGAATTTAGTCCATAACATTAACTCATACAACTCAGTTGTATGAAACATAGAAGCCTAAAATATTCAGTCTTAAGTGAAACTCTACTTATACCTTGAGAATGTGCACATAGAGTCTCTTTGCCTCCAGAATAGTAGGATCCTTCTCTCTACCACAGATTTCAGAAGAAAGTTCTATGGTTATGTTAGATGATGAGCTTTGAGTTGAATGGGTGGAATTACTGAATGCAATTGTTCAAATTCATCATATACCTTTTCCTTTCCTAGTCGAATTTTAGTTTCTTATGAAAAGGTTTAAAAAGTAGATTCTCTAATTTTTTCAGGTGTTCATACTCATTCAAAATATTTTAGAAGGATGTGCTATAGTTTAGTATTAAGTATTTTTAGATGTGTATTATATCCAGTGCTGATGACAATCAATTTGATACTTTTTTGAATGTGTAAGAAAGTCCACTCTGGCCCTAAAAGTCTGATGAGTATCACTCATTAATTTTTCTGCCATTATCAACACTCTGATTTCTGCCATACCACCTCTTACCATATCACTTATAAAGCTATGGCTAAAGAATGGTCATATATTCCAACCTGTGTTTATTAGTATAACTGGAACTTTGTTTCTTCTAGGTTGTTGCTTTTGAAGGGAATTTATTAGCTACTAAAAAAAATGACAAGGATGCAAATTTAGAAAAGAATACAGAACAGAAGCCTAGTTTGCATACTATAGATATCTGATTTTATTATTGCTGACTAGAACTCAGCCAGGAGAAGACCTGCCTGTCTTATTCCAAATGCTATTTGAAGACTCGGGACTGTGGGCCTTCTTATATTCCATTTCTGCCTTGTCCCACATGAGGACACCATCAAATAAGATACCACAGAGAGCCGTTTCTAGGATATCTGACACTTTGCACCCCTTAATAGTTAGGAAACAGGAGCTGTGATCATGTTTGGGTGAGTTGAAGAAAATAGAAAGTCTGAGAGAACTACTTGTGATGCTATTATCTTATTGTATAATTAATATCATGTTTTAAAAACAAAGACATTGCCCAGAAAGATGACATCAGAGAAAATGCCAAGGCTGCTGAGTTCTTGGTCCATTTCACCATCATGCTATTTCTTTCATGGTGGAATCTAGGGTTCTAGATTTGGTTTTAATGAAATCTTGTTTTGTTTATTCTTGTGGTTATCTTGTTGTTGCTGGGACAAATACCTGACTCAAAGCAACTTATAGAAGGAAAGGATTTATTTTGGCTTGCAGTCTTTAGGAGAAACTTCTTAATGGCAGGGGAAAACATGACATGAAAAGATATTGGACATTACCTCTGCCACTGCAGGTTGAAAAGAGCAACAGAAGAGTGAGTCAAAATATAGCAAGGGGAGCTGGCTATAACACCCCTAAACCTGCCCCCAACAACATAGCTCCAGTAAGACTCCACCTCCAAAATTACTGTCAGCTGGGGATTCATTCAAAACACATGGGTTTATGGGAGACTTCTAATTCAAACAACCAAATTCCATCCTCGCCCCCATAAACTGTTGTCCATCCACATTGTAAAATATTATACATATTCAGTTCAACTTTAAAAATCTCTATAGTTTTTCAATCCCAACAGGTCAGACATCCCCCATAGTCCAAGGCCTCTTAAATTTGATACACTGTAAAGTCAAAATCACATGACAGAAAGTAAACATTCACACTGCAAAAGATGGCATTGCAAGGAAAGATTGAACCAACGCAAGATCTAAAACAAACAGGGCAAGCATCAAATCCTGTAGCTCCAAGTCCGACATCTCTAACCAGTGACAAAGTCTCTGGTGTTTCAATTCCTCCCTAACAGTAGGACTACTCACAGCTCAGGAAACAAACCATCCCACTCCTGGTACCAATTTTCTGTTGAGGTAACCTTCTCATTGCTGGGACAGACACCCAACCAGACACAGTTTATTGGAGTAAAGAATGTATTTTGGCTTACAGTCTTAAGGAGAACCTTTATGATGGGAGGAGAAAACATGGCATAAACAGTTATTGCTCATCACCTTTGACACAGCAGGTGGAAAACAGCAGCAGGAGAATGAGCCAAACTCTGGCAAGGGGTGCTGGATATAGCACTCTATAACCCACCCCCCCCACAACCCATCTCCTGGAGAAAGGCTCTACATAGCTCCCAAATTATCATCAGCTTGGAACTAAGCACTCAAAACACATGAGTTTATGAGGGCGGGGCACCCAAATCCAACCAATGGGTATTATTATGGTTATTTTCACTGTGTAGATAAAAGGTATAAAGATTGAAAAAGAAAAATAACTCATTCTAGATTTATAACACAAAATGGTAGTGCTTGAACTTTGAGTTCCTTTTTCATTAAAAGGTATATTCTTCTTTCTATGCTGTACAGTTGCATCCCATCACTAGTGACATGACCTGCATGACACACTGCAGAGCAGTCCTGTGTGATCAGGCATAAACAATTTCCAACTCACTTCCCAGGAACTCTGACAAGTAATTCTCCTCTGAGCTTTAAGTTAGGAAAATCTTCAGTGGCATTCTATCAGTTGTAAAAGAAAAAAAAATACTAAATGCCAGCTGTTTTAAAAATGTATTAGAGGTGACAATAAAAAGTATATGACAAACATGTATTTCAAAACAGAATTTCATTGAAAAAAGCAAAGCTTATATGTTGACACCATCTTGTAGCCCTTAGAGCTACTGCTTTGCAAAGATGAGAAAAATGTCATTTACAGTCAATTCTCATCATTCTCCCAAAAATGGCTATAAATTCTGAGCCATTGTTCCTAGGAGAAATATCAGATTAGGTGCCTGTGAGCTTTGTCATATATTTATGCACTGAATGTATAGACTTGTTTCTCAGTGTGTTTCTTTTTAAAGAAATCTTATTTAATTCTGTTGACTTGCTAGTCTTAAACAGCCAGCAGCACTATCATTCATGTGCACAAAAAACCTATCTAAGGCACATCTCAGTCTTCCTGCATTTTGGACGCCCACATAGTCCATCAAGATTCATTTTAAAAAGCGAATCACAATAAAAGCATAAAATAAAAAAATAATGATAGTAAACTGAGGAAAGGCTGAGTGCTCATAAGAAGACAACTAAGACAAGAAGACAGAATGTAGTTTTTCTCTACCCCTATCAGTCACCTCAAATTTATTGCCACTTGGTATGTGTCTATGAATGAATGCAAAATGTTTCAAACACTGATTTGGAAGCTACAAATAAACTTTAGATGAATTCAAAAATATGGAGTCAAACAATGAGACTCTATAAATGATGTCTGAATACCAAAAAAATAAAAACAATACACACACAACACACACACTCACACATACACACACTCACACACAACTCACACACTCACACACAACACACACACTCACACACAACACACACACTCACACAAAACACACACTCACACATACACACACTCACACATACACACATACTCACACGCACACTCACACACACACTCAGACATTCACACACACTCACACACACACACAACTCAAACATGCACACACTAGTACACACTCACACACACAACTCACACACTTACACACACTCACACACATACACACACACAAACACACACACTCACATACTCACACCACGAGGAGTTTTACTTCTGCACTCACATATACTCCTAACCAGAGCGAGAAGTCCGTGGACATTTGGTGACCAGTCCTCAGCACAATGATCAGCTGGCTTCCATCTGTGCCACTTCAAATTTGATGAGTTGTTTTCAACTACACTTCTAAGGCTAAACCAATTTAAGTGTAATGAATTTAAAATTACTGTGTCACAAAATTAAATTAGAGGGATAACAACTTAAAACAAATGTTAGTAATAACATATGATAGTAGGGCCAAAATTGGAAAAGAGGAAGAATTGGAAGATGGCTTTGCACATAAGCCAGGCTCTCGTTCCAGCATAACTGTTGCTGTAACATCCTCCCACCAACTTCTCTGTACCAAGTGCTATAATCCCACGCAGTCCTCATGATGCTTTGTGCTATTAAGTGAAGTGACAGAAAAATAAGTGAGAGAACAGCAGGGTTATATCTCCCAGTGACTTGGAATTCATACCTAGAAAACAAGTAGTATGAATCATAGAACACAGAAGTTTGGAGCAACAGGCAGCGTTGAAGTGGTGGACTTCACAATACGATTTCATTGTCAATGGGTTTATTTTTCATCAAAGGTCCATGCAGAAAACCACGCATTTGGGTATGTTATGATTGATTTTTATGCTTGATTTATCTGGAAGGGTTTAGATTTAAGCTGATTGGGATACCAATAGGTGTACGTCTTCTGGTGATTAGAGATGTGGTTGATAATGTTAGGTTTATTATATAGACTCAAGCTGATGGTCATGCATACAGGTGCGACATGTCTAGTCAGATTCGCCCGAGGACTGTGGTCCCTCTAATTTGCCTAAGATCTAATAGAAATCTGGCTGTCCCCATGTCTGTGAAGTGTGAAGTTCAAAAAAAGAATTATATAGCAAAGCCATTTCTCACAATTTCCTAACCAACGAACATTGATTGTGTGGGAAATTGGTTCCATATGTTTTCAAGTCATTTATGCAACTAGAATAATTAAAATATTCATTGGTAAGAGCCGCCTGATGTCTTTAAAGTCAGGAAATGATCATATGCCAAAAGTAGACAAACGCAAAAAACCCAAAGGTCATGCCGAGTTTGAAATTTCACATTCCAAAAATGTAATTATTCTTTAAAAATTAAATGCTTGATATTCTCTCTTGCTTCTTATCATACCAGAGAGAAATGAGAAACTCCTTTATTCTTGCACAGCACTAGTTATTCCTGTTTAATATTGAAAAATCTTTACTTATACTCTTTCTCTTGTCGAAGCTGCCTCTGCGTTGTGTTGTGCAGGAGTCGAGAGTCACAGTGAAATTTCTAATCAAATACTCTCAGGTGTTTTTAGAACAATACATACATTTTTCTTTAATCGTATCTCCATAATTCTAGTAAGAGTTGTTAAATTCATTTTATAGATTTATAAATCAACAAGGTCTCGGGAGATAGAGTAACCAAAGAAAACACATGTTGACTAAAACTGGCCTGTAATGCTTTCAACATTCTTACTAAGAAGCAGGTGTAAGGGAGAAGCTAATAACATTGGTCCCAGTAAAACTTGTAAAAACTCAAGGTGAATCTATAGATGTCTGAAAATAGAATGAGATTTGAAGAAAATATGAAAATGAAAAAGTCAAACATTTAATGGTGTTTCCTGCATAACGATGAATGAATTTATATTTGAAGAATTGCATTCATGTGCAGACTCTTCCACTTTCAGCTCTATGACCTTGGGCAAGTCATTTGACCTCTGATTAGATGATATACTTATGAGGATACAGCTAGATGTAAGAGCATTTTATAAATTAAAATTTGCTAGGTATGAAAATTAATGATAATAATCGAATAATATAGAAATACCAGGCTATCCTGATCGTGAGGTTGGAAATAGATGAATTTAAGTAATTTGCTGATTTGTTTAATATCACAGACTTAATTCTTCCTTTATCCTCATTATGAAATACAGTTTTATTAAAACATAATCTCTAAACTATTTCAAAGAATTTAGTCTGAAAAATGTTTAAAAATGTCTTTCTCCATCTTTGCAACATTTTAATAAAAAGACTGGTTGACTTTGTTCACTTTAAATGTATCTTTGATTTCTTGAAAAAGTAATTAAGTTAACAAGATGGACAATGACCTTTCAGAGAAGGGAAGCCTTCAAGACAAAACAGGGTGGGGGGGGGCAGAAAGGAAACAAATATTCAGTTGGAAACAAGCTTATACCTGCCACAACAATCCATGGAAATCATGAATCGGTGTGCGTACTGTGTTTTACGCTGTAATTACAAATGGATTAAGAAGAACTAGAGCATGGCATCCTTGCTGGCTGTTCCTTTTCTCCCTGAAGGACAAGAAAGTGTGATGATAAACTTAGCCAGTGGCACTCAGCTAAGCCAGAGCTGTCTAGCCTGGCCCGTGGGCTATAATTGCTTTGACAATAGAAGGTAGTTAGTTTCACTCTCTGGAGATTTTTCTAATAAAATAGAAGGGGAAAATTGAATTGTTTTTAAGTCAGAAATGCCCTAAGTAAGGAAGGAACTTAAGACTTTTCCCTCCTCTTAATGCAATACCTTGGGCTTTAGAATCAGCAATTTTGAATATATTGGGTCTTTCATGTATAGCCTTATTGAGGTTTTAGATATGACAGCTTGATTTTCTCAATAAGCATATGACATTGTGCAGGGGCACCTCTAAATCTTCTATTTCTGGAGATGTAAAAGCTTGTTTCTCAGCTGTGGAAGTGCTATTCCCCACCTTTTCCCTAGGTAAGAAGGCTTACTCTCTGTTCCTAGCCCTTTCCCCTCCTCCTTTCAAAACTGAGTTCCATTGTGTTTACCCAGAAACGGGGCTTTGTGGCAATTAAAAGATTCCAAAGTGGCAGAGGCTAACGTACCAGTAGAGCTGGATTCCAGCTTTCCATGGTAACACCCCACTTCCCTTCTTTAACCACCTCCTTCAAGTCAGCCAGACAATTCTAATCCTACTTCTGTGGTTACTCTGAAAAGGCATCCAGTATGGTTATCAGAGAGGATCTGACTTAAGCAAATATTTGCCAGGTCTGTTTTACTCTTTTGGGGAGTGAGCAAAGGAAGGGCTTGATTTTCTTAATCCTTTTTCATCTCTCAATGTGTGGATGATGGTAGAATGCAGTCAGGGCTCCTGGTCCCAGCGCACAACCTGCAAGGAGCCTGACACTTCATTGCCTCGATGATCGATGACAGCAAAGCTCAAGGGTCTTGATGGCTCCTCATCACCTGGGTGACTATTATACCTTATGACCATCCTCTGCGTGGCAGGAATCCAGGAACATTCCATGAGGGTTACAGCATTTTCCTTTTACAATAGTGGGCCTTACCTTTTTCTTGGTTTCATGAACTCTTTAAATGTCAAAGTGATTCACACGGGAAGAACTGATCCTAACCTCCTCAATGAAAAAGCTCAAAGATTCAAGATCTCTCCTGAAACGGAGTGATGTTATCTTCTTGATAATAAGGCAATCAAAGCATGTTTATCTGCAGCACGTATCAGCCTACACATAGCCAGTCTGCCGGACAAAAGACAAAAGGAATGTATAATATTTGGAGATTTTTAAATAACTTTTACATTTCCTACACACTTCAAGTACCCTGGATTACTGTGAAGAAAATCCCAAGAAAAGATAAATTCTCTGTGTCCTTATGTTGTAGTAAAGTTCATGATCCACATATTAATTTGAAGATGGTTTGTAAAGGCACAACACCAAGACCGGTTTGCGTTTTATAAAACCTAACTATATTTTCAACAAACATCTGTGAATGAGAGTCCATCTCTTCGTTTTCCTCACATCAAATACTGAACTAAACTCCCCCTTAAAAGATACAGTCAAGGGGGCTGAAGAAGACGGGCATGGTGGCGCACACCTTTAATCCCAGCACTCGGGAGGCAGAGGTAGGAGGGTCGCTGTGAGTTCAAGGCCACCCTGAGACTACATAGTGAATTCCAGGTCAGCCTGGGCTAGAGTGAGACCCTACCTCGAAAAACCAAAAAAAAAATAATAATAATAATTGGGGGGCTGAAAAGATTGGTCAGGGGTTAAGGGCTGTGCAAGCCCAAGGACCTAGAGATGCTTGATATGACCCAAGTTCAATCCCCCTGACCCACATAAACAGCTGGGCATGACCATGCACACCTGCACATCATAAACCCCATCCTACGGGGAGCAGAGACCCCAGAATCAGCTGAGTTTAGGGGGTTGGGGTGGGGTCCAGGGTGGAGGGGAAACAAGGAAAGCTAACAGGGTCAGTGGAATCAGTTGAGGCTCCTAAAATAGGAAAATTAATTTTCAACTATTTTTTTAGTTTCTGTACTATTTCTAGAACCCCCCAGCTTCGATTTCCTTTTAATGGAAGAAGACCTTCAAGTCGACTTCTTTGATCCAGACTTGGTATTTGTTGAAAGCATGAATCGAAGAATCAGTTTTCTTTTTCACACTCAATCTGAATGGTTTTAACAGGGACATTTTTTAATGTGAGGGGAAAATAGAGCCAACAATGACTTTGTTCATTTAATGACCTCTAGCATGTCTCCTTGTTACAACCTTACTAATAAGATTCTAAAATCTAGTTTTCTTTTTCCAAGTATATATATTTCTTTGAAAATCATCAAAACAGAAATTTTATTGTTGTGCTTTAGAGGCTGTACCTGTATAGACAGTATGCTATGCAGATTCTGTGAGATTTAAAAAAATATTTTATTATTTGCAGGGAGAGAGAAGAGAGAAGAGAGAGAGAGAGAGAGAGAGAGAGAGAGAGAGAGAGAGAGAGAGAGAGAGAGAGAGAAGACAAGGGAGAATGGGCATGCCAAACCCCAGCAGCAGCTGCAAAGGAACGTCAGATGCATGCACCACTGTGCATCTGGATTCACATGTGTACTGGGGAACCAAACCCTAGTCACTGGGCTTTGAAGGCAACCACCTTAACCACTGAGCAATCTCTCCAGTTCCAAGATTTTTGAATCTATGGAAAGAATTATTTCCTTGTAGCCAAGTTGGTCTGGAACTAACCATAAAGCCCAGGCTAGGCTCAAGCTCATGATAATCTTGCTGCCTCAGTTTCCTAAATGTTGTGATTACAGGTGTGACCCTCTACACTCAGTTTATGAAAATAAGTTTGACACCAATCATTACAATAATTAATCTGAGTCTGTGCCCTCGTGAAAGAATAAGGAATAGGATATTTTACCTCATGCTTGGCCACTGCCTCTCCTGCCTATTCATCCTGCTGGGGCTCAGCTCTGAGTCCTATTATTGGCCTATGTTCTCATGACCAGGAAGCACAATGCCCAGCAGGTTCCTAGCCTGTCTGATCCTGTCCCATGCTTGGTAACCAAGTCCTACTTTACTGAATGTGGTCTATTTAGCTCCATGCTTCCTGGTTCTTGACCTTAGCCACAAACTGGATTATGAAATAGTCCTAATAATCTTTGTCTAGGAAGTTAGCTTCCTGTAGTAAGAGGACCCTGACAGTAAGACTTTACTTTTCTTATGATGACAGAAATGAAGTTATCAGCCAGACTTGCACTGTGAATTCTTCCTATGGTTATAGATATGCATACTGGGCTAACACAGAGTTTCTTAACTGTTGATTTCAACAACTCACCCCTCCCTTTGCCTCATGACATTGACATTGGACTAGAGTGACTTAGATGGCATCATTAATCCCTATATTTAGAAGAATTATTATTTTTATTAAAATGCAGTTATTTTCCTATGAGGAATGAGATCCTAGGAAGAGTATGGGTAGAGATATGAGGAAAGGAAGTACCATTACTTTGTATGGAGTCATTTAAAATAATGTGGTAGTTTGATATGACAACCACTCTAAAAAATGTAATGAGATTTTTCTATATCACTAAACAGTAGAACCAAAAAGAGGGAAGGGAGGGGAGTGGAGGGGAGGGGAGAGAAGTGGAGGGAAGGGAAGGGGAGAGAAGGGAAGAGAAAGGAAATGGGGAGGGGAGGAAGTAGTGAAAGACCCATTAATCAAATATTTCTAATAATCTGGGATTTTCTTTAGAGAATTTAGCCTTCTTCCTGTAGTGACAGTTTAATTCCAAGAGCTTTTAATGTGTTACACAATTGAAAATTAGCTCATGTTTGTTGCATAAAGCATAGAGAAGCTTAAGGAACCAAGGGAAATTGATTACGCTTTGAAGAACTCTTCAAGAAATTGCAGCAAGCCTTGAGTTCAAGTCTATTTAATGACCGTGTGTTTCCAAAAGAGTGTGATTTATTATGATCCATTTAAAATAATGAAGTAGCCATTGTTTTCTTATTGGTTCTACATGCCAGTAAGCTGTAGGACTTTAAGCTACCAGTGTTTCATTTCCACTTAGGAAAAACAGGAGTCCTGCCATTTATTTTGTAAATCTTTGGGGTTCTTTAGAAACACCACATTTATGCTAATTTATCAATTCTAATGGCAATGAGACCAGGAAAGCTACTTATTTAAAGAAAAAAGAAACCCATAATATTTTCCTGGCATCTCTCTGCAAGGTATACACATAACAAGAGCTACCAGTGTTCCATGTCCTCTGTGATGGCCATGTGTAGGAATCCTCAGAAGAGAAGCCAACTGTTGACTCAGCAGAAAGACAGATCCCTATTGCTGGATCCTCCCACCTGGAATAACGCTCCAGACAGCTTGTACTACCACTCCCTGTGCTAAACAAATACACGAGCTCTGCTTTAGTTATGTGCCAATCTTTCCTTAACGTGAAATTCCCAGAAACCTATGATACAAGGTCTTTGACAGTCATTTTACAGAAGCCAAGGATTAGTCCTTATGGCTTAATTCTTGGAAAACACCCTGTGCCTAACATTTCACACGCACCACCCAGGGTGATCCCGATGGTGGACAGACACTAAGATCCCTAAAGAAAATTGGACCGAAGAAATGCTCATCAAAAATAGATCCAAATGCCACTTACATTAGGATACTATGATCATTGTAGGGAAACTGGATTCACTTCTGGATCAGGAGGGCGGATTGGCATGGTAAGGGTGTCTCCATGTCTAATGCTGTCCGTGACTTTCCCATCTGCCCTCTAAAGTAATTGTAAATGGAAAAAAAATCAACCAAAATATTTTGTTACTATGTGTGTGTGGGTGGGTGGAATGTGTGTAAAACCAGAGGTGGTATTGATAACATTTGAATCACAGAAGCGGTCTGTACCAATAAATTGTTAAACTGAAACTTGGTGAGTTCCATTTATATCAATTCTCTTTCCTCAATCTTAGAATAATTCTGTGTTTTTCATATCCAATTAAGAGAAGAATGCTTGGGCTCTTTGTGATATCACATTAGCTCCTTGCTCTTTCAGGAATGTTGTGACCCTTATTTAGTAGAGTGAATATGCACTACATGGATTTTCATGTAACTTCTGTCTTTCACAATCTCTCTGGATTCCCTACTTAAAAAAAAAAAAAAAAAACCTTGGGCTTCTCACACAGAGCCTCAGCAATCATGTGTCTGGATTAATCTGTCATCACAGCATTGACACTCTGCAGCAAAAAAAAGAGTTCAGAAACTCAATTTTCCTGGCTCCTGCACAACCCTGTGGCTAAGGAAAGGAACACAAGGAAGGTTAGGCCCCTTAGGTCACATATTTAAGAGAAAAGATATGGATTTATCACATTAACAACAACCAGAGAAAGTTATGTGTATTTTAAAGGAAACACACATTGAAGAGTTTCTGTAGGAACAACACAGAGCTCTGTCATCAGAGGTGTAAGTCATTCATAATTAGGATTCGCAGAGATGACTCATGTCTCTTGGATAAATGAACATAAAAGCAATTAGTAGGGTGTGAATTATTTGGTTTCTAAATGGCCTGACAGTTACAACAATCAAATTTAGATTCTTTGTCCAATAGATTCAATGCATTTTTCCTGTTAAAGTCAGTGAGAACCATAAGAAAAAACCTAAAAATACTTTCATTTAAATTTCCTATTTAATGAAAGGGAGCACAACACAAAGATGTGGCTTCAATGACAAGCCACCAAATTGGGTGTGTGGTCCCAGTGAGCACGTCAGCAGGATGCTTTGGACCTCAAGATGGACCGCTGAGCACCTGCTGGGCTTGCACCGCACCTGTGGTCAACAGAGGGCTGCTAAGTGTCATTGCTCTACATTCTGCCGAGGACACTGCACATGTCAGGGTTGTCTCATTTCCTCACTTGAGTGAAACTGATCACCTAAATACCCACACTGATGTAGGCAAAGAAGGCTGAAGACCATGGAGAGATCCCAGTGATTTATCCCTTTGGTTTATCTTGTCTTTCCTTTTCACTACTAAATCTCTGATACCCACCAAACTAACTGGTGTATCATTAGTGCTTCATAAATGTTAGGTGAATAATTGCAAATGTCTTTATCATGGATATATAAATATATATATATATATATATATATATATATATATATATATACATTATATATCTATATATACTCACATATGGGACCTTTGAGAATCCTGATACTAATTCCCCATTGCATTTAGAATAGCTCATGATCCCATAAAGCTATTCAATGTCTGAAGTGTTTATTTATTTATTTATTTATTTATTTATTTATTTTCAATGTGTTTTCCTCCTCTAACCACAATTCTCCACCATCTCAAATAAATCGAGCTATTTCTTACCACAGGTCTTTGGCACATACCTTTCTCCTGTTCTTGCCTTCTCAATGCTACATCCAACTCCATTTCAATCTCCTGACCCTTCTGTTAAGAGCACTTTCAAACCAGCTTTTTGTCGTGACATTATAGAAGGAATAACAAAGAAGGCCCACAAGTCTCCCATGGGTTACTATAGCAACATACTTCCTGGTAGACTTCCTGGGCCTTGCTTAGCTTCTTGAATAAGTGGCTGGTTGAATATAGTAGAAACTGATTAATGACTTTCTTCTGACCCTTCTCAGACCCCTTACTTCCTCATCTTCTTGCATACTTGTATATTTATAATTCCTATTATGGATACTTATTCTATAATACCATACTTGTTCTTGCTTCCTAGATTAAGTAGTAATTGCTGAAGTCATTGGAAGTGGATTTAAGGGAACCTCGGATTAAGATAGCGGAGTAGCAGCCACAGAAGTGAATTTAAGGCCCCAGAGCAATGGTACCATAAAGAGAAGTACATGGAATTCATTTTCTTCTTGTTGGATTTAAAGGACATCAGTGTTTCTGGGGCCAGGAACAACACTACTCCTTTATCAAACATTATTTCAGTGATCATTTGGGGGTAATTGCAATTAAGTGCCTACCAGAAGGAAGGCTTTCAAGTGATCACAAGACATGGCTTAAAGAAAGTTAGTGAAAATAAAAGTGCATGATGCAGTTAGTTGATTGCTTTTACATGTAATTGAAAACTTGGAAAATTACATGGTTAAGGTTTTAAATGCTCAGCTCAGTACACCGGTCAAGGTAGAATGAACTCATGGTAAACTAATGTTAAAATCAAGCTGTAATTTGTTGATAAGGGTGCATGCACCATGCAGAAATTCTAGGTCCATGGTGTCACTGTGACAAGCAAAGAGATTCTTTACACCATATCCAGCCCGAATGCCAGAGCTCTTGGTGTACTGTCAAGAGAAGTATCTACAGGCTTAGGGAGATTAGAGCGCTACAGGGGATTTATGATGTAAGCTCTTCTCACTCATCTCTTTAACTTGAGAAAAATCAGAGAACACTCCCTGTACTGAGGCTGTACAAGGTTGAAAGAAACACCTACATAAACAGCTGTGAGGACACTTTTATAGGCCAGTACTGAGAAGTGCATGCGATTCGAATGTGTTCCCAAAGGTTCATATCCGCCATATGATGGTGATAAGATATGGTGGTACCTTCATGAGATAGGAAATATGGAGCTTTCCAGCCTGGCCACACCCTTTATTCTGTTTTTCTTCATCATCATGTGGTCTTTTCTAACATGCTGCCCTTCACCATTAATCCTTCACCAGAAATGGAACTATACAGTTTGTAATTTTAGTGTCCAAAATTATGAACTAAATATAACTCTTTTCTTTATAAAGCACCCAGAATCTGTTATTTTTTTTCACTATAGTACTGGAAAACTGACTGATACAGGTAGAAACAATAGAGGGACTCTTGCCATAAAATTAAGCTACTAGAATTCAATGATGTCAGTGGGCCTTATGGAATAGCACAAGTTGAGTTGCAGAATGCAGTCACCAAATGTAATGTGGATATGATGGTCATACCAGTCAGCTGGGCCAAGGCAGTGACTAGGATAGGTCAACTAATAGAAATGGTGACCATGGACAAATAATAATGACATCCTCAGACCAAAGCATCTTGGTAGACTACTAGAATCTTAATTAAATTGTAAAGAAAATCCTCTAGATATTATGAAAAAAAGATCTCACCTGTCATCACAGTAGAGTATTGGGATCAATTCAACTAATTCCCTGATGTGAAAGAGTTAGCCGATTGAGATACTTTGCACCAAGGGAGAATAGCTTCCTTTGAGGAAGGATGGTGCCAGGGAGCAAGAAACTTGCAGGGCAGTCTACCTTTGCTGTTCTCCAAAGAGACTGTGGTGGTTTGAATCAGATGTCGCCCATAAACTCATGTGTTTTGAGTGCTTGGCCCAAGCTGATGACCATTTGGGAGGTGGACCCTTGCTAGAAGAGGTGTGTTGGAGGTGGGTTTCAGGTTGTTATAGCCAGCTCCCCCTTTGCTAGAACTCAGCTCATTTTTGCTACCATCTTACATGAGCTCTGGCATGATTTCCAGGCTCTGCTCTACCATCCTTTCCCTCATGATACTTCCCCTTTGAGACTGTAAAGCAAAACAAATCCTTTGGATGTTTTGTTTCAGAAAGATGAAAATAGTTACAATAGAACATTGGCACCCCACAGATGAGCAGGGTCTTTCCTGCTAGAAGTCTGACATTGTACCTTTTTTTTTATTTGCAGGAGGAATGTGGAAGGATTTGCAACTTTGTACTAAGATTCCTGTAGTGCTATAAGCATAGCTTTCGTAGACCATTCTGGTGAGAGTTGAAGATCTAAATGCAGAAAGATCTGTGGATTATAAATCTTGGTTTATGAGGGGAAAGAGAGCTTTGTCCACACTGGAATAGAGGCAATTTGTGTAAGAAGGTGACTATATTCTGCCCATGTACTGAGATCTTGAGCAGGGTTGAGCTTAGATGAAAGAGACTGGGGTGAGGAGGATACGGCACAGGAAGATGAAAATTTGGGGCCAGAGATTATAGCCCAGTTCAGCTGCAACTTTTTAGAGGTTACCAACATTGAGATAGGGGTAACTGTTCTGCATGGGGAAATTAGGGGGATTGATGACTCTTAGAAGTAGGGGACCCAAAAGAAGAATGCTGAAAGTTCCAGCTTAAGTCAGCTTTATTCCCTTATGGAGTAATAATTTGGAACAATTTGGTGGCATAATCCATTTGACATTGATCATAGAAGTCTAACATGTGCAGGAAAGAGAGGGTCACTGGATTTATAATGCATTTTTTTTTTGAGGTAGGGTCCCACTCTAGCCTAAGATGACCTGGAAGTCACTCTGTAGTTTCTGGCTGACCTCAGACTCAGAATGATTCTCCTACCTCTGCCTCTCAAGTGCTGGGATTAACCTTGAGGTTAAACAGCTTGGCTCTACTTCTGTTTTCTCTCTCTCTCTCTCTCTCTCTCTCTCTCTCTCTCTCTCTCTCTCTCTCTCTCTCTCTCCTTTCTTACTATGATGAGATGTGACTTGGGTATAGAGCTCAGTGGTAGAGCTCTTGCTTGACATGCATGAGGTCCTAGATAGTATATATAGTATATACTATATATATATATAGTATATATATATACTCTATAGATAAGTAAAATAAAATTATATAAATAGGGATGATTAATAATATTATAATATATGAATATTATGAAATACAATTTTAGAATATGGACAGTCAATACACTACCATAAAATATATTTACAGAAACTGTTGAGTGAACATAGAAAAGTAAGCTATTAACATATAGAAAATAATCATCACTACTGAATATAAAGATAATACATAAAATAAGTTTTTGGAATAATCTATGCAATAGATATATTTAGCAGCATTAACTGTTCATAACTTTGACTATGAAGTAAGTCAGAGCAACAGGGACAATGATGTTTTCCTTACATCTTTTTTCATTATTTGAATTTTGTATGTTTGCATGTGTGTGTGTACAGGTATGGAGGATGGACATACGGTTTGCATGTCTGAACTCATGTGTACCACAGCATGCATGTGAAGATCAAAGGACAATGTCAGGACATTGGGCCTCACCTTCCATCTTGTCTGAGACAGGGTCTCTCTTGTTTTGCTGATATGAATGCCAGACCAGCTGTTTAGAGAGCTTCGGGGTCCTCTGAACTCCACCTCCCATTGGCAGGCACGTGGGGATCACAGACAAGTTCACTACTTGTGTCCAGTTTTATGTGGGTTCTGAGGGTCAAAACTCCCAGCCCTAAGGCATCTCCTCAGCCCTCTATTTGAATTTACTGCCCACAAAGTCAGGTATATATTAATTCCATCTGTAACAGAAGAAATTGAACTCCCAGTTCCATGCCTAAACTGGAGGCAAAACAAACTTTCTCTAGTTCTATTATTTATTTATTTATTTATTTATTTATTTATTTATTTATTTATTTATTTATTTATTTATTTTTGAGAGGTTGAGGGAGGGAACAGGTCTTGTTCTGTAGCCCAGGATGGCTTCAAACTCATGAACTCAGAGTAACTTTCCTGCTTCAGAATACCAAGTCATATGCCACCACATTGAATTCCTCTAGTTCTATTCTTAATACTAAGGTGATTATTTCCACCTGTTTTATTTTAGAGAAAGAAAACGATAGCAGAAAGCACACAAGATATTTCTTACTAATATGTTACTTATGAAGTTCTTTAAAAAGGAGAGCTTTTATATCAACCTCACTTTACCTTTAGGCTGAGGAGGATTTGAGTACATGTGGAAAAGAAAAGTAACTTAAATAAAGAGACCCTGTAATAATAAAGTACCATTTTTTCTGCTGCTCCAAAAGAAGCCAACAAAGTCGACAAAAGAGAGACAACTTTCTCGTGTTTCATTTTTAATAAAAACTGGCTGTATGAAAATGACCAGCAGGGTAGCATGGGGAGAAAGATTGTGGAAAGAGAGCAGAGCCCTCTTCCTAACATGTCTACTGCCTTTACCTGCCCTTATGTGCCAGTGTGGTAGTTTAAATAAATGTCCCCTAATAGAATCAAAAGTTTATTAAAGCTTGTGAATTGTCTCCAGCCTTCTGGCTAGAAGAGGTATCACTTTGGCCTGGACTCCTGGGGTCTGGCCCTGAGGTATTTCTAAGTTGGATATAAAAATTCCAGTGATATATATGCAAAGAGCGGCTGGAACTCAAGTCTGGCAGTCCTGCTGTTTGTAAGTTACAGTGTGCTTGCTTGCTTTGGAGGTGATGGGTCTCTGTCTCTCTGCTTGCATCTGTGAAAGGGGGGCCAGCCTTTTCCTTCATTTTTGGAACTTCCCCTCAATCTGTTATTTCAATAAATCTTTTCTTCCCCAAATTGTGCATGGTGTGGAGATTCATCCCAGCAGTGTGTGGCTGACTATGACGGATTTGGTACCAGAGTGTGGGGTGATTTTGCTGAGATGAATCTGACCACGTGGATTTTGGTATTCTGGAACTTGTGTGCTGGAGGAATGGAAAGGGATTTGGTACTAAAGATGCTTTCCAGAGTGGTAAGCCAAGTTTTACAGACTATTAAAATTTGGAAATGCTTAGTACAGAGAAAATTACATTTGGAGGCTTGGCTTGTGAACTTTATAAGGAAAAGGAGAGCCTGCAGAAAACTTTAATAGAAATGTGTGCCTGGGCCAAGGGGTGGATGTGTCCTACTGCCCATGTCCAGATAATTTGACCAAGGTTAAATTTAAGTATGGACTGTTGTGCTTGTCTATGGATATGGAACTGAGAATTTAAGACTTAAAGATGAAAAAACCTTAAAGCAAGTTTAACTTATTGGCACAGAGACTGGCTTTTGGTTATGGCCCAACTGCTTTACATTGTAACAATGGAGAGATGCCTGAGGTGATTCTGCCCAGGAAGAACTGAATGATGGACTGTGCAAATTCTTTGGAAAGGAAATAACTAAAAGGTAGGAATCTGCTCTTCAAGATCACTGTTTATTTTGCCCCTGGATTAACAACATGGCTATGTCCTGTATACCTGGTACTGCTTTTGGAAGCATGAGAAATGCATGCATGGAGTGGATCATGAAGTACACACTGTTCCAGGAGCCGCTGCTGAGATGCAGTATTTGGAACAGGGCTAGAAGTCCCTGATTGGCCAGTGAAGCCATTGGAAGGTGGACTGTGGTTTGCAATGGAGAGTCGAAGATATTTTGGATATACCAGGACTATGCAAAGGCTACCAGGGAGCGCTGTTGGCTCGGGATAGAAGTTTTCCCAGCTATTCAGACAAGCTCGAGGGACAAAATTGGAAAATCCAGAGACTGTCAGTCACTGGTTGTGGTATGGGACTTGAACTGCAGATGTGGATGTTTGCTGATGCTTGTTGAGTTTACATTGGCCCAGCCTTTCCTTATTATGCCTCATAGCAGTTGAAAATGTTTACGCTGTGCCATTATATGCTAAAAGGTTGTAATTTGTTTTGATTTTACAGAATTTAAAGTTAAAAGACAATCTTAACTTTCAGATAAGGCTTGGGACTTTGGAACAGCCTTAAAGTTGGCAAAGATTGTAGACCTTTAAAGTTGGACTAAACATAATATAAATGGTTATAAATCTATTGGGGGCCAGGGATGGATTGTGCTATTTTAAATAGATGTCCCCCAATAGAATCAAAAGTTTATTAAAGCTTGTGAATTGTCTCCAGCCTTTTGGCTGGAGGAGGTATCACTTTGGCCTGGCCTCCTGGGGTCTGGCCCTAACGTATTTCTAAATTGGATGTAAAATGCTAGTGATACATATGCAAAGAGCAGCTGGAACTCAAGTCTGGCAGTCCTGCTATTTGTAAATTACAGTGTGCTTGCTTGCTTTGGAGGTGATGGGTCTCTGTCTCTGCTTGCATCTGTGAAAGGGGGCCAGTCTTTTCCTTCATTTTTGGAACTCCCTCTGGATCTGGTATTTCAATAAATCCTTTCCTCCCCAAATGGTGCCTGGTGTGGAGATTCATCCCAGCAGCCTGTGGGTGTCACAATCTCTGGCCCTTCACCTGAATGTGACATTAGTAACGACTCTTCTCCTCAAAGACTCAGCCTTTCAGCTTGGTGAACTTTTGCATGAGAAGGCACTTCATAAACTAGATAAAAAGGAAAAGTACTATTTTATATGTTTCCTTGCCACTCTGAGCATTTGGCTTTTGCCCTTAAAACAACACAGTTGAAACAAGCTGATTAATACCTAATGCCTACCTCCATCTTTCAGTTATAAACTCCATGTATACGTTTTTCCTCATCAGTTTTCATTTACTGAGCAAAGCCCCTAGCCCACAGAGTCTGTGTGATATGTAGCCATGTAACCTAATGAAATCTATTTACTTTACACCTGTATTACCTGTGGATTTACAGGTAACCTATTGCTTAACTGAAACAGGAGAATTTAAAAAAAAATAAAAGTCACTAATTCCCCATACTTGGAGCGGTAATTGGACATTTAGGAATCCTCCTGCCTCCTGGGCTCAGGGGACCTCCATAAGGGCAGAGGGCAGAGGGCAGAATCCTCCAGTCACCACCCTTCTGCTGGGCAGTAAAACACTCCCAGGATTAACTCTGTAGCCTCATGGGTTTCTAGAGAGTCATGATCATGCCTTTCAGAATTCCTCATTTGGGATCAGCTAGATAATTTAGTAAAGCTATTAACTTTAAAGGGACAGAACAGAAGAAAAGCCTCTTTTGAGGCTTAAACAAATGTGTAAATACCAATAAGTTTCATTAACAGATCAAATCAAATGATCCCTACACCATACAGAAATGATCACATGGCTGCCCTTGGTATCATTAAGAAGTAGCTCAATCCTCAGTTAACTTATTAGGAAGTTTCTTTAGTCTGAGTAGCTTTGCCTCATTTCTTTGACACCATAAGCATGAAGCGAGAAAACAAGTAGCTCTAGAATTAAATAAGAAGCCTCTAAATGAGCCTCAAGTTCCATGCAAACATGAGAAACACTGTTTTCTTTTCTTTGTTTGAGGAAGGGGAAATAACAACTTGTTGAGTCCAAGGGTCAGTAAAAACATCTGGGCAAATGTCTTAATTCTAAGACTCCCTCAGAATGCACTTATTTCTATTGCAAAAGATAAGCAAAGCTGAATTATTTTTTTTCTCAACTGGATAGCCTAAAAATCTGTTCATAGGAAGAAAACTAATTTGGAAAAGGGTTATTCGATTTAAGTGTGAGTGATAGAGACACATGTGGTAATATAACTGCCTTTCCCCTCTCCCCATCCTTTGCGTGTGGAATTCTTGCAGATTTAATCAGCTCTGTTTGTGTTTTTTTTTTTTTTATTCATTCTGTCACCAGATGGTGCTGCGCTTTTTGGTGTGCTGTGTGCAGCCAGCCCTCCCCTGGCAATCCAGAGTTGTGGTCTTTTTAAAACTCCCAGTTAAGAGCATGACAGTTACTAAGTAGACGGTGGGTTTTTATTTCCCATCAGCCCATCTATATTTATGCCTCTCTTTCTAGTGTACTCTGCTGTTTTTTATTTTAGTCTTATAACCCAGTTTCCTTTATTATCTTCCAAATGTATTATTAAACATTACTTCATGATAACAGAAAACACTTAACTAGTTTTGTAAACATTTTATTTTCTAATTATAATAGGACCTTTTTAATTTTTGCACCCTGCTGAGATATGGTATAGCAGGCCAAACCAAACCAAAATTTATACTATGTTTGATATGTCAGTGAAATTCTGATAATTTATGTAGTTATTAAGGACAAACATAGGTAAAGAAACTAGGAAAATGGACTACAAATAAAACAAAACAAAATACATTTTGTTTATTACTAATTAATAACAGCTAAAGAGGCTGGACCTCTTTCACAGGTCAGAGCAGAGAGAAAAACCCATTGCCTACACCACACACACAATAGCAAGTGGGCAGGAGGGCAAGGAGAGAATTTCTTCCCCTTTATACAGCCTTAGGGTGGGTCTTGCAGCCCTATCCCAGGCTTAATGGCTTCCTGAGTCTCTGGAATTTCCTTCCTGCACTGCCCACACAGGAAGGATGTTTACTTCCAGATTCTTTGAGCTTCTTCACATCCTGCCCCTTCCTGAGAGGCTGCCTTCCTATAAACATCCTCAGAGACCCACCCAAGATAATTAAAAAGATCAAGTTGACAACAAAACCTAACCATCTCAAGTCCACCCCTTGTCAACTTGACATCAAACCATATATCCTTACATCATACTTAATTTCCAAATGAAGACAGTAACAAGATACAACTGGAAAATGCTTAATCTCCCCCCAACATAAGGCAAGGTCCCTGAAGTGCGAGTTTTGTAAACCAGAACAAGTTACATGCTTTTAACATATAATAGCACAGAACAAACCTTTCTAACTGCTATGAGGCATAACAAGGAAAGAGTGGGCCAATACAAACTCAACAAACATTAGCAAACATCCACATCTGCAGTTTAAGTCCCGTAGCACAACCAGTGACTGACAGTCTCTGGATTTTACTATTCTGTTCCTCCAGCTTGGCTGAGTAGCTGGGGAAACTTTCATCCCAAGCCAACAGCGTTCCATGGTAGCCCTTGCATAGTCCTGGTATGTCCAAACTGTCTTTGGGTCTGCATTGCAAACCACGGTCAACCTTCTAATGGCTTCACTTGCCAATCAGGGACTTCATGTCCTGTTCCAAATACCCCATCTCAGCAGTGGCTCCTGGAACCTTGTGCACTTTACAACTCACTCCATGCATGCATTTCTCATGCTTCCAAAAGTAGTAGCAGGTATGCAGGACACAGCCATGTTGTTAATTCAGGGACAAAACAGATGTGATTTTGAAGAGCAGATTCCTTTCTTTCAGCGATTTCCTTTCCAAAGAGATTGCACAGTCCTTTTTTCTGTCCTTCCTGGGTAGAAACACCTCAGGCATCTCTCCATTGTTTCAATGGAAAGCAGTGGGGCCATAATCAAAATCCAGTCTCTGCCAGTAAGTTAAACTTGTTTTGAGTTTTTTCTAGCTTTAAATCTTAAATTCTCAGTCCCATTTTCATAGCCAAGTACACAATCCATTACTTAAACTTAACCTTGGTCAAACTCTCTGGGCATGGGCAGTAGGATGTATCCACCCCTTGACCCAGGCATATATGTCTATTAAGATTTTCTGCAGTCTCTCTTTCCCTGTAGAATGTTCACAAGCCTAGCCTCCAAATGCAATTCTCTCTGCACTAAGCATTTCCAAATTCTCACCAGAATAGTCTATAAATCTTGGTTTACCACTCTGGAAGGTATCTTCAGTTGCAAGTAACAAGGCCATGTCCATTCCTCCAACATACAAGTTCCAGAAGATCAAAATCCACATGGTCAGACTCATCTTAGTGAATCACCTCACTCCTGGTACCAGATCTGTCACAGTCAGCTACACGCCACTGGGATGAATCTTCAAACCAGGCACAGTTTTGGGGACGAAAGTATTTATTGAAACTACAGATTGAGGGGAACTTCCATAACAGATAAAGAGGCTGGCCCTCTTTCACAGGTCTGAGCAGAGAGAAAAACCCATCACCTACACCACACACACAATAGCAATTGGGCAGGAGGGCAAGGAGAGATTTCTTCCTCTTTATATAGCCTTAGGGTGGGTCTTGCAGCCCTATCCCAGGCTTAATGGCTTCCTGAGTCTCTGGAATTTCCTTCCTACACTGCCCACATAGAAAAGGATGTTTACTTCCAGCTTCTTTGAGCTTCTTTACGTCCTGCCCCCTACTGAGAGGCTGCCTTCCTGTGAACATCCTCAGAGACCCACCCAAGATAATTAAAAATATCAAGTTGACAACAAAACCTAACTATCACACTCCTCATGATCAGCCTCCTTCCCTGCTGCTTTCAACCTTCTCTTCTTTCCTCTTTCTTTTCTCAGCAAGGACTCTGTGTTCCTGCCCAGCACACCTCCTGCAGTTCTACCTGCCATAACTAACATTTTGACTATGTCTCTTCTGGGAATAAAGAATCCTTAAATGGGTGGTTGTGGGCTCACAAGACTGGCATAGGTTGTATCAGAATTTTCTGTTCTTTAAAAATCAATTCATTAATTAATTTGCATGTGCGTGTGAAGGGCAGGCCAAGGTCCCTCACAACTTGCAACAGGAAAACCTTTTCCCTGGGGAGATGCAATGATAGACCAAAGGATGATTACAGCAAAACCAGTTTGGTGAACCACTGAGTTTATTGGGGTTACTTACAGAGCAGGGTGAGGGGTTGCTTCCAGGAGCCAGAGATGACTCAAACACAGCTTCACCATGAGAAGTCTCATTCCATCCTGGGTGACAACCTCCCCATGGCTGCTTCAACTCAAAGGCAGATGCATCAGCAGAAAGCCCCCCTCAGCATAGGCTCCGACACTCATGTGAGCCGCATCCCTGGAGCGCACTGCACCTCTTTGCAGGCAGCTCCATCACAGTGTCTCCCCTGTAAAGCAGTTGTTTCCCCTTAGAGAGCCTTAGGGTGGGTTTTTGCCACCCTTTCCCAGACTTTTTGACTTCTTGAGTCCCTGGAACTTTCTTCCTGCTTCCCCTCCCCCAAGAAGGGATGTTTCAGTTCCTAGCTAACAAACATAAAGTTGGGGAGTAGTTGTGTGACTTTTAAGATTCAGGTCTCCCAGTCCTGACTTCCTGAATCCCCACAGCCTCCTTTTTCCCTTCAATTTGGAGGAATCTGCTACACAACACAAATGCAAACCCTTCTGCCTTTATGAGGGTGTCTGGTAGGATTAAAACCCCAGAGGTAAGGGTTTGCAAGCACCTTTAACCACTGTGCAATCTCCCAAGTCCCCAGAATGCATTGTTTTAATGTGGATCACTATGCAGTTTAGCTACTCAAGCATTCAACAGCATTGCTCCACAATCAAATCCCGTCTCTCCTGGACATCCATTAGTTAGGAACTCAGTTGTCTATCTAATCTCTCTGTTAACACTCTGTCCTAGTGGCTGCCTTTGGATATAATCTTTGTTTTTAGTAATCTAAATTTCAGTGCATTCTGAATTTGCCATAAAAATAAAATTATTAACATATCAGTTGTACAAATTAAGGGGACTCACTGTGACATATCCATTCCTGCATTTATTTTTTTTAAAAAGATATTTATTTAAGAGAGAGACAGAGAAAGAGAGAGGAGAGAGAGAGAGAGAGAGAGAGAGAGAGAGAGAGAGAGAGAGAGAGAGAGAGAGAGAGAATTGGCGTTCCAGGGCCTCCAGACACAAGCGCCCTCTTGTGTATCTGGCTTTACATGGGCACTGGGGAATTGAACTCAGGTCCTTCTGTATTGCAGGCAAATGTCTTAACTGCTAAGCCATCTCTTCAGCCCCATTCCTGCATTTATTATGTCTGCCCATCTTTGTTCTGCCCTCAGTCCATCTCCTCTTCCTTCTTGTCCTCATCCTCAATCCCTTAAATCCTTTTTAATTTCTTTCTGTCTACCCTACTCCCACCCTTCCCCATCGCCAGGGACTGCTTTCCCATCCTACACATCTACAAGGTTGACTTGTTGGTTTCCACAGGTAAATGAGAACTACTGTATCTGTTTATGTCTGGTTTGTTTCTCACAACATAATGCCTCCAACTTTCACTAAGAACTTTTAACCACAACGTGTCCCAGTAGTGAAGACACATTTAATGAAACAAGCAGTAACTTCTCTTTAATTTTCCTCTGGTTTCCACTTGTTATCTTTAAAGGTGTAATATTCTAAGATAATATATGTAGTAATAGTTTATGTGGTGCAAGACCCTAATTACCTCTTTTATGATAGTTAAAAAATCATTCTCAATAGAATAGAACAGAAAAAACTTTACAAATTTTCAAATAAACAAATGTAAAAGTAACAACAATGAATATGTGTTCGGTAATATTAGATAATGTACAGAAATCACTTGTCGAAGAAATAAAACACATGATTTAACCAGGCTTAAGTGATTAGATAGTTTTATAAGCATTAATGACATAAATAAGTGTTACTTATAGAGGAAAAAGGAAAATCCATAAAGAATGCAGCTTCCTTACAAGCCCCTCTCATTGTAATGTATTACTCCAAGGATGGTGCATTGAGGAGGGGTATCCATCCAACAGAAAAAAAAAAGATTTTAAGAAACCATGTAAGCCATGAGAGGATTCACAGTGAAGGTAAGTAGGAGGTCAAATGAGGTTACACCCTGGGGAAAATTACAGAAGAATTAAATAAATCTAAATAAGCTAGCTATCCCAAAGTCAACACTTATGTCTATAGTAAATTGTCAAGAAAGTCTTGGTCCTATAATAAGTATGAGTTAAATCATTCTACAGATTCCAACCTCAGATTTTAAAAAGCCTGTGTTGTTTGGGGGACCTGAGGGGAACTCTGTGGCCAACAGCTCATAGAGAGGTAGCCTGCCTCTGGCACTAGGACTTTTGTTTATAGCCTTTTCTGGGAGTATTTCTTTCTACCCTTGCAGGGTACCTCTATTCAAATTATGTAACTGCTATTTTAGCAACCCAGTTTTCTTTTTGGTTAGCCCAGCTGCTTGTTGTAAGACTGTAAGGTTGTTAAAAATACCAGTGGTCCTTGTCCTAAGCCCAGTTCTAAAGTTCACAAATAATATCAGCTGATCTATTTGTGAGATAATGTCCTCTGAGCTGTCAATTCTTTAGGGGGGTACCCATATGTAATGCTAATGTGGGTGAGCCTTACCTGTTGCTCTTTTGAATGGAAATGCTTCAAAGAGGCCAGTGATGATATCCACACAGGTAAAGACATATTTTCATCCCTCACTGACAGGCACGGTCTGCTAGTCCACTTGACAATCCCACACTGAACAGGTGCATCTTACTCGACCCACCACAGCATCTATCCACCATGATCACAATTGAAAACAAGCCTCAAACATTTGGGTAACAAGAAAAATGTTAGGATACTGCTCTGCAGAGATGGATGAGTGGGTAAAGCGTCGCCATTCAAGTGTAAGTACTTGAGTTTGGATCCACAAACCCACAAACCCACATAAATCCAGAGGCTGAAAAGGCGTGCCTGTAATCCTAGGGCATCTATGGAGATGGGAGAATCGACTGGGAGCTTATAGGCCAACTAGTCTTGAAATGCAGATGTAAACAAGACACCCTGCCTCAAAACATGATGGAAGGTGACAGACACAGACTTGTCCTTGGACTTCCACATGGGCATCGTGGCAGGTGCTGACCTACCCTTACACACATGAACATGTGCACACATACACATACATACACATACACAACAAAAAATATTGAAATATTTTATGGGAATGTCAGTGGCCTTAGCTATTTTCTAGCCTCTGTTTCCTCCTCCATCAACAGTCTAAAGGAAGCAAGTGAGTAGTCTCCAGGGGTAACTGATGGTAGGTGACCTATACTTAATAAAAGCATCGGTTTTTCTTTTCTGAAAGGACTAAGTGACCTATAGGCTATACAACATGGGAAATTCCCAGGGATTCTGATTCTTCTTGAGCTCTGTTATAAATTTCCTTGTACATCTGTTGTCCGAACAGTGGCCAGCATTCTTTTTCCTGTTGGCCCATCCACAAATTCAAACCTCTAAATAGAGTCAGTCCAAAAAAGATGACCAGTCCAAGTTGTTACAGGCCAAGTCTGATGAGTTACTACTATCCATACTGCTTGTAACCCAACCCAATGGCTACTGTTTCTTTCTCTTCTTTCCAGCTACATGGTGTCTGTTTTCCTTTGCCTTGCAGTAGCCATCCACTCCTGTGTGGTACCCTTACATTTACCCTCACTGTCCCAGGCATTTGCAGAAATGAGTGGCATCCATTCAAATCCCTTATCTGAGTTAGCTTTTCGTTCAGTTACTGAGGAAGCTCAATGATTTCAAAGGACACTGGTCCCATCAAAGCCTGCATGGCATTAGTGACAAGGCTGGAGGACGCCACACCTAGTTGCTGTAGGTATCAATGTTACTTTTGCAGAGTTTGATTTGGTTTCACCCCAGAAAGAGGTTTGGCAGATAGTCTTAAATATAAGCCTTAACTGAAGATGCTGTTTTCTACTGTTACTGAGGTGGAATCAGTGAGGGATTCCACCTATTGTAATGCTCCATATATAGCCTGAAGTTGCTGTTTTAGCGCTGTATACCAAACATCTGATCCTTTCCATGACTGAGACCCAAATCCTATCTGGCACTGTTTACTTGGGTTCAGGTAAGTTCTTACATAAAGGGACTTTAGGTTCCTGGGGTACATAGCTGTTTAGTTTGTTCTCCAATGGTCTCAGTTTACTCTAATGCTTCTGATGACTTTTTATACCAACCAACATGGCACCCTTTTGTTACCAAATTATAAAAAGGACAGGTATAGCAGGCATTGTCTCACTGCTAGAACAAAACACCTGACCAGAAGTAGCTTACAGAAGCAAAAGATTTATTTTTCAGCTTACAGTATCAAAGGGAACTTTGATTATGGCAGGGAAAGAACACACAGCCTGGCATCACATCTCCACATATCAGCAGGCAGGAACGAGATACAGTAAGCTCTCTGGCACTGGCAAGTGAAGATGGATTTTAGAATCCAAAGATTCATAGCTATTAACACACCTCCTCCAGCAAGGCTCCAACACCCAAAGGCTCTACCAGCTGGAGACTAAACATGAGGCTTATTCACAAACACATGAGACTGTGGGGGGCATTCCACATTCAAACTACCTCAACAGGTCACTCTTGTGAGGTGGGGTATGAAAATTCACTAATACTAACACTAATACTCCAGGATCTCCAAAAATACCAGGAGCTGGTTTTCCGTCACAAGCACTAGCACAAGCTCTTACAGGGTTTGCTCAATAACCTTGTCGGGTTATCATCCACATTTTTCAATATCTTTATTATGAATAAGTATATACATTGTATGAGCAAATCTTGTGACCGTGACCCCATTTCCCACCTCTCTGTCCCCTACCCACTGGGTTCCTTCCTTGGTGCACATACTAGATCTGTCCATAGGTTAGGGGTTCTATCATCCACATTTTACCTGATCATCATACTCCTAAGAATTTTATAGCTGTGACTGATCCTTCCACCTCACGTGGATTGATCTTCTATCCTTTAGGTGCAAATGTGGGTCTTTCACATGCTTTTTCTAAATCTGGAAACCACTCAGAGATTATTAGCATTATATCATCTATGTAATGAAACCATCTATGCAATGAAACCTTTTTGCAAAGCATGGGTAGGATCTCTGAGGGCCCACTGCAGTCCCTTCCAAACAAGTGTCAGCTAGTCACAGCGAGGTCCAATAGAGCATGAAAAGATCCCAATGCTTGTATCAAGTGTTTCCTGGAAAGGTCAGTGTTGGGTACAGCCATGTGGATGAGAGGCACTACATTAGTTAGCCCCACAATCTTCAGTCATTTTTAATGAGCCTCATTCTGGAGTGATGCCATAGGATGGCTGTGGGCTTTTTCACTTTTTAAAAAAAAATTAGTGTATGTGTGTGTATACTACGTGGTGTGTATATATTATGTAAGTATGTGAGATATGTATGTGTGTGCAGATGGGCATGTGTGCAGAGGACATTAGGTGTCTACCTTCTGCCTTATTTCCTTGAAACAGGGTCTCTCTCATGTGCATGTCTACAGAGACTAGAAGACATTGAGTGTCTTCCTCTATGGCTCTTCTGCCTTATTATTATAACACATAGGGTCTCATTGAAGCTGGAGCTTGTACTGTTTATATCCAGTTAGATGGGCTGACCAATGTGTCCCAACAATTTTCTTATCTCTGTTATGTGGTTATGGACATATATGGTGATGCCTGGCTTTTTATATGAGTTCTGCGGATTGAATTCTGGTCCTCATGCTTATACATCAAGTGCTTTCACTCACTGGACCATCTCCCCAGCCCCTCTCTCAACCTTTTACAGGCATGTTGGCACAGAATCAAGCTGCTCATCCTAGCTCACAGCTAAGGGGGCTGGGGGGGGGAGGATGGTGCTCATGTGTGCAATTTGAGTCTCTAGTATCTTACAGGATGTGTTCTAGAACCATATCTGGCTGCATGAGAAAGACCTTGGCTGAGTGAAAAATTTCCACTCCAGTATATTTTCTTTCAGGAGAAAATGAACACAGGTCACTCTGGGGGACAACTGCTCATCTCTTGGAGAAGCTTGCTCTTTTATCTGCACTGCCTTATCATTTATACCTTCATTGACCTTCTGATCAGACTCTAAAGCCTTCCAGGAGTTTACAAGCACCAAATTTGGCTTTCTGTCAATTTTTTTAAATTTAGGAAATCTGGCTTGACACATTTGCCTTCAAGTGATTCATATAAATCTCACTGCCTGCTTTTTATTTTTCTCACCCCCTTTGATTGTTTTAGCACTTTAAAAATCCAGTTTTCATGATAGTCTAAGTCATCCTTTTATGCACTTCATAAAGACCATGTTCCATCTTGGGACACTTAGCAAAGCCACCTAAACTCCCCATCAGTCCCAAGGATCCTGCCAAGTCAACTTCTTTTCTTGGCCCTCCTGAGAACACAGTCCTTCCCATCTCAGTAATCTGGGCATCAAAACTGCCCCTCATGTTCAGTTCCTTCAATAATGCCTGTTCCTCTTCTGTTGTCTTCCAGTCTCTCATATTCATGGAGGCCTCAGTCAATGATAACCAGGTGATCCAAGAGGCTCATATGAGCTGGTACCCCAGGGACTAATTTTGCTCATCTTGCTTGGAGCAATTATACAGCCTTTCATTAAGGATGGACAGGACTTAGACTCATTCTATCCACTCTCAGGTCTCTCCGCCCAAAAAGCAAGCTGTGATTGGTTCTTTCATTTCTTATATAAAAATCTCCCCCAACTTGGGCAATTCAAAGACAAAACATTCCGTATCATAGTTTCCTATAGCAAGCATTATTAATACACCTGTCTGCATGCTGTCTCACGTTTTTTCTTTTCTCCATAGGGGCTGTTTAGCTCAGATCTAGCTAGTACTCTATTTTCCTTACACACACACACACACACACACACACACACACACACACACACACATACACACCCACCACCACCGCCACTAGCCTTTAGAAATATCTCTATCTTGCCCTCCCTTCCCTTCATTTTTCCTGCCAATTTAGAGGCTAGTTTGGAGGATGGCATCTGTATTCCTTTTTTCTTCATTTTCATTCCTACCTTCCATGGGCTCAGATTCAGTTGCATGCCTTACTGCTGAAACAGAGGGCCACGTAAGTGACATCACAGGCTGCTTTCCATCCTATCACCTACATCCTATTTTCAGGGATGGTAATGTATTCTCTAGTCTGTCTGCCATTTTGAGGCATCCTATTACCCATGTGTGGATGCATTCGTTAAAGAGGTGTGCTACTCCATAGCACATAGAGGAAGATTCCTACCTTGCACTCTATCTTCCAATGGAATAGCCTTACTTGCCTGTCTTTTCACCCATAGAAATAAGGCATGCCAATATATAGCAGACAAGAAAGAACGGCTATACCAGGAGAGTCCCTGCAGGTGCTTCCCCTCAGATAACTTAGCATTAGTTACATGTCACATCACCCACAGCCCAGACAACACAATGACTTCTCTCAAACTCACCTGTGGTTCTGTTGTGGCCCATGTTCTGGTGCCAAGTTTTGTGAGAACTTTCCCTGGGAATAGGACAAATGTCTATTCGTCACTGATAAGGCACCGGAGGCAGGTCATAGAAATTATTCTATTGGAACCTAGTTTGGTGAAACAATGAGTTGAATGGGAACTGTTTACAGGAGGATGCGGAAGGGGTTATTCTCAGGAGCGTGGGGAATTTATGGATGGCTGAACTGCCAAAGAAAAGCCTATCTTAGGGGGCTGGAAAGATGGCTCAGCGGTTAAGGCACTTGCCTCCAGTGCCTAAGGCCCTGGGTTCAATTCCCCAGGTCCCACATAAGCCAGACCCACAAAGTGGTGGCCCTAGTGTGCTCTCTCTCTCTCCTCTCTCTCTCTCTCTCTCTCTCTCTCTCTCTCTCTCTCTCTCTCTGCCTGAAAATGAATAAATAAAATATTTAAAAAAAAAAGAAAAGAAAAGCCTATCTTAGGGCTGAGGATAAAGTTCACTTGGCAGAGTGCTTGCTTAGCATACATACATGGAGCCCGGGGTCTGATGTCACATAAAACTGGACACAGGAGTGGAGGGCTATAATCCCCTTTCTTGGCAGGTATAGAGAGGAGTATCAAATTTCAGATTCATCCTTGAATCCACAGAGAGTTTGAGGCTCCATGAGACCCTTTCAAAGAAAGAAGGAAGGAAGGAAAGAAGGAAGGAACGACAGAAAGAAGGCCTTTTTCAGCAACCATTGACTGACTATGTCTAATGAGGAAGGGGCAGAGTCTTCATGGCTCCTTCTCCCCTTCTAATGCTAGATTGATAATGAATCCAGCCTTGGGCTGGTCTCTTGCAGATAGAGCTGCTGAAAGCTCAAGAAGGCAATGAGCATGTCACACCAGGAGGCTCACATGCCACAGCACCGTAGAATTGTTTTCATGGACTTTTATATTACCATAATTATCATTTCCAGTGTGTATCCAATGAGTTTTGGTTCTTGCTTAAAAATGTCAAGCCCACAGCTAGAGATACGGCTCAGTGATTAATGCAAAGCCTGACAGCCTTGGGCTCAATTCCCCAGTATCCAGGTAAATCTAGACACAGAAAGTGGTATATGTGAGGCAGAAGTAATATGCCACTGAGTTCAAGGCCACCCTGAGACTACATAGTGAATTCCAGGTCAGCTGAGGCTAGAGTGAAACCCTACCTTTGGTGCTTTTGAGAAAAAAAAATCATTTATTTCTACAACACCTAAGATTTCTTTTTGATTAATTTTACTCTTCACATTTTCAACTGACAAGAAAGATGGGGGCAGAAAGGATAAGAAAGAGATGAAAGGGAAGGAAGAGGAAAGGGAGATAAGAAGGAATGAAAGGAGGAAAAGTATAAGGCATGTAAAAACACCTCAGCCTCAAAATAATTAATATTCTACTTATAGTAATATTACTTTTCTTAGCATTAGAGTGAACAACACTCATAGTAGTGGCAACAACAGCTATTCATTGAAGACTTTCTATGGTCCAGGCCCAGAAAAAAAAATTTCATAAGTATCATCTCACTATCTGTGCTTCAGTTTAATGGGGTTAAGTACCTTGTACCAGTCACTCCGCTAGTAGATGTCAGGACCAAAACTTGAACCCAAGTCTCATAAGCAAATGTTCTGGAACTATCCAATAGTCCTTTACAATGTATCTCATCATTAAATAATGAATAAAAATACAAAAGTACCCTTCAAGGTTGAGTTGAAAAACTGGAAAGATTTGTGGTTACGGTTCTTATTTCCTCCATTGAAAAATAGATTTGTGTTTCACAGTTTTAAATCACAACGACTCCATTAGCATTCAAGTTTTGCTGTGAGAGGCTTTGGATCTTTGCCACAGAATGTCCTTTAAAGTAAAATTTGACCAAGTTGTAGCCTAGGAGAAACAGTGGGACACAATTGAGCTATAAAATGAAATTGCCAGACTTGAGTGGTCTAGAAACCATAGCGGACAGTGCTGACAACTACAGATTTTTTTTTTAATGCCAATAAAGCATTCTTGTTTCAGATTTAGAAGTGTTCACAAATAGTCTATCTAATTTCTTTCACTTGTTTTGGAAATGGGCAGTAACACCATCCTAAAAAAAAAAAAAAAAAAAAAAAAACACAGCAAGCAGAAGATTCTTCCTTTAGAAATCCTAACTTTTCTACTCAAATCAAACTTCTAGGAACTCAGGGTCCAGAATATGGCACCTGGAGAGCAGCTTACATCATTGCTGTATTACCAGGCAGTTAGGACCCTGGGTTGTGAGTGACAGAAACAGAGATGAGTTTATCTATGCCTGTGAATAGTCCTCGGGCATGTCTCCATCCAGGTAATCTGTAGATATCATCAGCTAGCTGCTTCACGTGGACTTTGTTTCCTCTGTGTTTCTGTACATCCCCGACAGCCAATGTACACATAGCAATGCTTATAATGATAGTGACGCCTCGGTCACTGTCACTTAACTGAACTTCCTTGGCCCCTTTTGGATCAGTTACCTTCCCCTGGGTCTCAGCAGTTTCAGGGAAATTAAGGGTCCTACATGACCCTTCTGGTGTGTTACTTCTTTTCTGTATATCTGTTGCATTCCACTACTCCTCACAGGCTACAACTTGGCCACATTTCACCTTCAAAATCCTTTTGATGCTGAGGACTGAGCAGTGCCACTCAAATCTCATGATGGGTAAAATTAGGAGGTATTGTTTAGTTTACCTGGGATAAATAGATATTGGTTAAGCAAAACAAGTCTAACATACAATGATTCTTTTTCAAATGTCAGAGAAATAGGAATCTTTTATCAATACTTCATTTTAAATTTTGATTTAAATTTTATTTGCAAACAGAGAGAGATTGAAGAGAGAAAGACAGAGAGAACGGGCGCACCAGAACCTGCAGCCATTGCAAACAGACTCCAGATGCTTACACCACTCTATGCTTCCTACTCCACACGGGCACTGGGGAATCAAAGGCTCCGCAGGCAAGCACCTTAACTGCTGAGCCATCTATCCAAACCCCCCCCCCTCTCTCTTTCTTTCTCTCTCAAGTTTTTTTTCGAGGTTGGGTCTCACCGGACACTACCTCCTTAGTCCAAGGCTGGCCTGAAACTCACAAGCGATCCTCCTACTTTTTCATTCTTTAAAATATAATTCAAATCTACCTTTTTTAGTTGATGTAGTTAGGATGTGAGATGTGGTGTATGTCTAGTGGGTATCTGTATAGTGTATGCACAAGTGTATGCAGAAGTGCATCCCTGTTGATATGTGTGCAGAGGCTGGAGGAGTGTTGGGTGTAGTCTATCACTCTTCCAAATTGTTTCCTTGGGACCGTCTCTCACTGAACTCGGAGCTGCTGTTTTCAAGCATCTGGCTGCCCAAGGAGTCCCAGGTGATTCTGCAGTCACAGACCCCCACCCCATAGGACTGTCATTGCAGGTGTGCGTGTCCATGCCCAGACTTTCCTGTGAGTGTTTAGGATTAAACTCAACTCTCTCAGGCCTTCATGCTGACCTATGAGCTATCTCCTCACTCTCCCCCTCCCATTTATTTTTGATTAGTTTATTTCAACTTAACTGTCGTTAACTTTTTTCATGCCTGATCATTATTAAGTCCTAACAGCTTGTACTTCTAATCATTTCTCTTAGCATTAATTTGAAGACAGAATTTAAGATCAGTATAGAAGATGAAACTCAATAACTCAATTTGGGCTGTAAAGAGGGGAATTAAACTGTTTAGGGTAAACTTAGGAAACATAAACATTAAGGCCAGCCTCAGAGGTCTTCTAACTTCAGTTACCAGGGACTGATGATGTCTGCTTTGAGTTGCCTTGCTTTTGGATAAAACCAACATTTTGTGACTAGTTTATATTAAAAGGGAATTAAAAAAATAGCAACTCAGCTATGCTCTTTCTATTGCAAGCTCTCTGTCTTTAATGCTGTAGTAAAATACAGGAAGTGAGAATAAATGAATATAAATCAGAAAGATATCAAAAATTTAGCTAAAGAACTAGATGTAAAAGTAATTATAGCACACATAGTGCATGCAGCCAGGAAAAGTTTGTCATTGCAAGCTGAAGAGAATTTTCTAGTGCTTACCATGAAAAATAAAATACAAATGAAAATTCTTAGGTGCTTGTTATTATTTTCTTTTTAAAAATTTATTGATTGTTTTATATAAGAAGTGTACACATACATCCCCTGTCCCTTGCCCCAATTCTGCTGAGGGTTTTTGGTGGGGCTATTGGTATTTATTGTGGGAACCAAAAGGCCCCAGCTAGTCTCTGCAGGGATGGAGGAAACATGGTGTCTCAGCCTTTTCCTACCTATTCTGAGGCTCTTAATCTTTCAGGCCCATCTTGTCTGTCACCATTTCTCTGGTTCTTTTTTTTTCAGGTGAGCCATGAGAGCAGTATTCCTGTCACCATTTCCCCTGTAATGACTTCTGGGCCTGGGAAAATGAGATAGAGGTGACCCATCTCCTGGTAGATAGTCGGCTCTCTCTTTGTGATGTATTGAATGTTGTCTGACTTACAGAGTTGTGAGAATTACATGTAATGATAGTGCCCAATGCAAGTCCCAGAGAAAATCATCAATGATTATTAGATAATATATGGGATTTAAATGTCCTTTCATGTTATTTATTTATGTGAAAGCAAAATATTGCTAAAAACTCTCATCACTTCACTTATGACATTGTTGCCTAGTGTTATTTTTCCCTGCAGGTCTTGTTTTCAATCATGAATTATCCAGCAAAGGTTGGTTCACAAATCAAATTGGTAAAGCTGATATGGATGGAACATTGAAGGCATTCCATGGCTCTGAGGGAAAATTGTAGACAAAAAGCCTGGGTTCAGAGGAAATTTTTCCTTTAGTAACCACAGAGACCTGGGAAGGAAGAAAGGGAGGGAGAGAGGCCGAAGGCTCAGTGATGGTGGAGTTCTGAGCAGGTCCCAGTCAAACCCCAGAAGAGTTAGCCTGCCAAGACCTGCAGAACTCACACACATTTGCAAAGCTGCAGTGGGTGTTTAGTGAAATCTCTCCTTTGACAGAAAACACCCTGTTAGCAGTCTCCTCTTCTCGGCACCTTTTGGTCCCATTCCAATGTATTTGAGGTCCTGTAGGGAGAGTCATCTGTTTAGGATGCATTTGCTGTTAGTACTGATGGATGCATGGTGTGAGCAAGAGGGTTGGCATTTAAAGCCTATGGAGCTTTTTCTCTCTCCCCATTTCTCACCTCTCACATGTCAGTGAATCTGTTAGTACTTCCTCACAAATACTCTAGGTATCTCCTCTACTTTCCTCATTTCTATGAGCCAGTAACAGGCTCATAGCATTAACTCCAGGGACCAAGGCAGGGGCAGTTTTATCTCTTATTTCTACCTCTTGATTTCTCCAGGTCCAACTTTTCCCACACAGAACAACTCTAGAATGTTGGCAAAGGTCAATTTGGTGTTTTACTTTGCTATTAGTTACTTTCTTCTTGCTGGAAATAAATACCGGACCAAAAGCAAAATAGGGAAGGAGTTTATTTTGGCTTATGTTTTGAGGTGATATTTTCACTTATGCTGAGGAAAGCATGGTAGCAGGCTAGCTCATTATATTTCAGCTAGTCTGGAAGCAGGGGTCAAGCAGGAAGTGGGGCTGGACAAGGAAACCTCAAGGCCCCTGTGAGTCACTTCCTCCAGCAAGGCATCACCTCCTAAAGGTTCCACAACTTTCCCGAACAGTGCCATCAGCTGGAGACTAAGCATTCAAACACATGAGTCTATGGGGACATATCATATTCAAACTACAGCTTCTCTGTTCATATACCCCTGAGGATACAGTGATATACCTATAAAATCTTTCCAACAACCCTCATTGATCCAGGTGATGTCTCTCACTAGCTCTCCAACCTCAGTGGTTAGTCCCCCAAATCAGGCGTGTCTTGAACTTCCAGCTATGCAATTTTCCACACTTCTCTAGACCTTTCTCTGTATGTGCATGTCTTTTTCCCCCTCTTCTGAATAACTTTTCTTGCATTTCCAGAAAACTCATGCTTTTGTAAAACCTCATTTCAATTTTTTTTCTGTGAAAGCTATCTTGACCTTGAAGTTTTTAATTAATTTACTCATTCATTTCTGCCTTTGTTCAATATTTATTGAGTCTCTAGTGTGTACTGGTGCCATAAATATTCCTTTTGCTATGGTCATAGTGAACTTTCCTATTTACTTATAGCAGCATTCTTATTATGATGTAATTTGTTTTGTGCCTTTTTCTAAAAAGACTTGAAGACTCTAAGGGGAAACAGCTATGTCTTTTACTCTAATCACAAATAATAGATCTAAACTCAACAAATCAGTTCTGAGTGAAGGGATTTAGAAGGGAAGGAAAATGAGAGGAAATTAAGTTGGTCTGTGAAAACAGAGACCACCCCAATGGGTGCTACATATTGTATCACATTGTAATAATATGTTATTATTATGTAATAATGTGTTACATAATATGTTATTATACCATGTTATAGACCTTTATTATAATAATACTGTCAAGAGCCAGGCCCTGCTTTCTCTTCTGAGGAGCACTAGGCTGCTCTGTACAGTACTTTTCCTACTTTTCCTCCAGTTTCTGTGGAGATAGCTGTTCACACCATTTGAGCAGCGCTGCTCACTTAACACTCATAACAGTGAGTAAATGGGCAAGTTGTCTGGAGTGCTGATGAGTCAAGAGAAAGTTGGGAAAAATATTAAGTAGCAGTTTGCAGGTCTAAAGACATTTTGAGAGCCACTTTTTCTCTTCCACTCAAAGAAAAATAAAGACTGCTTTATGCATCACACTTTCCCTTTCCACAGGTGGTAAGTGGGTAATGGGTTTCCATGATGAGTAATGTTTTATCTTGATTAATGGAATGTGTGAGGAGATGGCCAGGTTGATGTGCTATAAAAATATGGATGATTTGTCTTCTCTATTTTGAAAGAGGACTGGAGAAAGATAGAGGCATGTGTGGAAACTTGCGTGGTGGTTTCATCCATTATTCCACAGCTATAGCCTTGCACTTCTCGCACTTTCAGGGTCATTTCCAAACATGAATATTATACCAGATTTTGATCTTTGGATTCCAGAATGGATTTGAAAAATACCTATCATTTTTAATTTAATATTATTTATATAATAAATAAATAGGCTCCTATATGGCATTATAGTTATGAGTAAATACACCAAAATATTTTTCTTTTATAATCACACTACTTTGCTATTTATTCCTTTTGAGCTGAATATTTACAATCTCTCAGTCTATGACTATGTAGGTCCACACTATGCTAGCCACTCAAATGAGAGGGGGAATGAATAATTACTGACCACTATGGGCCTAATACAATGCCTGGAACATTGGTATATATTATTCCAAATAACTGTTACTAGAGGTGGTGTTTCCTCTCATCTACACAGTGGATCCTTATTATCTTTATTGTAAACATGGAGAAACCTGGGTCAAAGAGAGCTAATGATAGATAGGCAGGTAGATAGATAGATAGATAGATAGATAGATAGATAGATAGATAGATAGGATCTATTTTATCTTATTTTTATTATTGAAGTCTTCCTCTTTATACTATCACAATGGCAGCCATGGAGGATTTTGGGGATATGAATATGCTTCCATTCCTCTCTCCCTCTATGCTCAAGCTGATGCAAAGGCAGATGAGGCTTTCAGACTGAGTCCTTGTGAAGACAAAGTCCTGTCAGTGTTGTGACAAGGAAAAATAATGCTCCACTTGCACTTATTGGGGCTGGGCTGTGGTTTAGAGACACAGGATAGTGCACTGGTTCACAGAGAAGGTATGCTGCAGAGATCTTAGTCCCCCAAAGAGGAAAGCTGACAGGAGGGAGCTTGAGTGAGTTTGATTTCTGTGCTGGTTAATTTTTATTTTATTTTTTTTTTGCCAACTTGATCTTTATAGTTATCTTGGGTGGGTCTCTGATGCTGTTTACAGGAAGGCAGCCCTCTCAGTAGGGGGTGGGATGTAAGGAAGCTCAGGGAAGCTAGACATAAACATCCCTTCTTGGGAGGGCAGTGAAAGAAAAGAAATTCCAGAGACTCAGGGAGTCATCAATGCTAGGAAAGGGTTGGAAGACCGGGCCCTAGGGCTATATAAACGGGGGAAAAGTCTCTCTCTTCCCCCTGCCTATTTTGTTGGTGTGTGTATGGTGGTAGTGATGGGTTTCTCTCTCTGCTTGGACCTATGAAAGGGGGGAAGCCACTTTCACCATTATGGAACTTCCTCTTGATCTATAGCTTCAATAAATCCTTTCCTCCTATAAACTGCCTGCTTTGGAGTTTCATCCCAGCAGCATGTGGCTGACTACAACAATCTCCTAGGGAAATCATGAGGAGTTGAACTTGTGTCTGAATTCACATTCTCCTGGGGCTGGGATGCTGCCAGGAGAGCAGCAATAGGGTCTCCACTCTGCCATCTGAGAAAGGGACAAACCACACTTTTGCTTATGTAGTGGCTTGTGGGGCAGAGATACTAGTGCTTTAGATAACTCATGAATGACAGCAATACAGTTTACTCTGGAACTCCCTTGAGCCTGAAGACACATGAGAGTCATAAAGCTTTCAGGGACAGGAAGAATAAGAGAAAACTCAGGACAGGCATCCTGATGGAAAAATAGAATAAGGAAGGTAGAGAAGGAAAATAGCAAGCAAACTGCAATAAAACCCATCATAGCATTCAAGGAGACAATAGGTAGATCAAAGATTTCATTTTAAGAAAGAGATAGTCAAACTCAAAGGGGAAAAAAAAGAAATCAGTGGATGAAGTCAAGTGTGTTGAGATTCCAATTTTCCAATTTGTAACTTTGAATATCAAGAAAAAGAAGTATCATAAAGTATACAGCTAAATATATGAGATTATGCTAGGAAAAATAATTAGGAGAAACAAAATACAAAATAACTTATACAATTAAAAGCAGTGATTCAACCTATGAGTAATGGGAAGCACAGCAGAAAAGAAATTGGAGGATACAGAAGAAGTGAAACAATCCTAAAAGAAAATTTCCCTGAATTGAAGACGGAATACTGATGGAAAGGTTAACTGAGATGTGATAGCATAGGCATAGCTTGATAAAATGAATGCCAACAAAACGGAAGAAAACCTAGCAGAATTCCCCCCAAGACGTGTTACTTACAAATGGTTATTTATAATCAGATTAACTTTGGGTTTCTTAACTGTAACAATGGAAAACTCAAAAATGGTAGAAAAGTAATTATAGGATGATGATAGGAAAGGAGGCTCACCCAGGAATTTTGCAATCAAGATGTCATCAGCTTCCAGGGTCAAAGAGAAACATTTGTTGACATAAAAATATCCACAGATTATTCTACTCACACATTGAGATAAAATTTTGAGAAATCATCTTCCCAAATGGTAAAGGTAACAAGAGCAGAGACCTTGAGTGGAGAAAACTAAAGAGGGGAAAGGGAATAAATCTATGATGATATATTTGAGCTGACAAGTATCCTAGATTTGAACCTAGACATCTCCTTATGTGAGATTTTTAAATAATCTTTTATAGCTTAAACTTTAACTTACTTTAGCAAAAATTTTTCTAGTTGTTTTAACTACTTGTAAGCATTTAAAATGCATAGTGGGCATTAAGCAATAAAAAACAAATGATAAATATTGAGTAAAACTAAGCCATAATATAGAAAGAGCTCTTGAATTTAAGAACAGTAAGAAAAGTGTGTGTGTGTGTGTGTATGTGTGTGTGTGTGTATGTGTGTGTGTGTCTGAAGATTTAGCTCAGTCGTAGTTTGCCTAGCGTGTGCAAAGCCCCTGGTTCAATCTCCAGGTCATCTGTACTACAAGGAAGTAAAATTTACAACATGTAAGCCACTAGGTAGAGATATAAGCAAAACCTATGAGTAAAATACTTACAAAATTGCTATTAGAAATGACTCATAAGCATAAAAATAGGTATCAGTTTAGAAGTTCCAAGGGCAATGAAATTAAATTTATTATTTTGTGTACATTAGGTTAGAAAGTTTAAAACTATATTAGTTAGTGTGCATAGAAAGTTACATAAAATGATACTTTCATACACTTATCATAATAAGTTTTGTTATGAACTTTTGGAAACATAATCTGACAACATATAATAAAATGTAAAATTTACATTCCTTCTCACCGAGTAATCCCCAACTTTAGGAAATTCTCCCACAAAATTAAAAGGGTAGATTTGATAAATCTCTGTTTGTTTGTTTTGGGTTTTATATTTGGAGATAGGTCTTACAATGTCCAGAATGTCCTGGAACTCACTCTGTAGATCAGGCTGGCCTAGAACTCCTGACTGCTGGGACTGCTACAACTGGCTCAATCATTCTTCTACACAGCACTATTAGAAGTAATGAAGTCTTCAAAGCAAAATACACAAGTGGATAAAAGAAAACACACCTTGGAATACCATGTAGTCTCTAAGAAGAATGAATTAGAACTATGCTAATCTACCTAGTGTTTTCCATGGTAACTAAAAATTAAAATATGTAGGCATATTGTAATAGTATTTTTTAAACTGAACAAACAGCAAAAACAATTCCTTGCATTTTAAACTTCAGCATTTAATACACTTCTGCATCCAGATTGGCACATTCATCACCCCAAATAGATGACTGTGTGACTAGAATGTCGCTGATAGAGGTTTATGCCCCTAGCTTACAAATAGGTGTCTTAGTGTTACCAGGGGAGATGTGTGATAAAAGATGTGGAGTGTGTACAGGTGGAGCAAAGGATAAGCAGACAGTGAAGTGAAAGATAAGGGAAATACTGCCTGGGAAAGCAGTATGATCTGTTCTTATTCATAGATGCTATTTAATGCGAGTGCGTATACAGGTGTCATGGTTTGATACAGGTGTCCCCCACAAACAATTGAATGTGTTCTGATAGATCGATCCTCAGCTGATGGCAGTTTGGGTTTTACAACCTCGATGAAGCTGTGTTGTTGGGGGCAGGCTTATGGGGTTATAAGCCAGCTTCCCCTTGCCAGAGTTTGGCACACCTTCCTGCCGCTGTTTGCAGTGCTGTGGCAGA
>PVHP010003903.1:0-28721 GCA_004024765.1 Zapus hudsonius | reverse complement strand
TTCTCCCCTCGAGTCCGTAAGCCAAATAAACCCATTCCTCTACAAGCCACTTTTGTTTGGGTTCTTTCTGTGCAGCAATTAGAAAGCTGGCTGCAACAACAGGATACTGTTTATTATATATTATTTATTAGAAAATATAGATTTTAGTTTTTCAACTGACTTTTGGGGGCATTTTATATTGTTGATTTTAAAGGATACCCAATGAAGCTACTCTGAGTTTTCAAATAAAGTCCAGATCAGTTGGTGTGTAGGTATGCATCTTTGTGCATATATATATGTGTGTGTAAACATGTGTGTATTTATACATAGGATAGAAAATTAAATGAGAGAAGAGATTGGTTTTTTAAACTATCTTTGTTTTGTTTAGTTTGCTTAATTTGTGACTCTAGCCAAGTATGGATTCTGTAATTTGGAAAACCAAATCAACAAATTAGAATAAAAATGTCAGGGTGCTAAGATCTTGGTAATTTAGTTGAGATGAAGCTCAGTGTGTAATAGAGATTGCACTTTAGAAATGTTAGATCAATGTACTTTCATCTTCAAGAATGGTGTTTGTCCTAGGCTTCTCAGATCATGGCTCATTCTTTCACAACTGGAGGACCAGTGATGCCCTCTATAATCAGAGCTACAGGGGAGACTTCTTCTCTGAGTAAAGAAGGTGAAAGAAATTGAGGGAGCTAATTCTTCCAAGAGGTGGAAGACCATTCCATGGAAGGAATGTTGGAAAAACTGTGGGTCTTTTGCTGCTATTCCATAATGTTGCATTTATTGAGTAGAGTCTAAGATTCTAGACAGTTGAGATGACTGGCCAGTTTTCTGGAATAATGTAGTAGCTTAAGTTCCTGACAGATATTCCTGGGGTTAGAGGAAGTTATGTAAAATCATCTGAACCTAGTGCCCAACTCCACTGGACATAGAAACAAAACAAAACAAAACAAAACAGGGTTACCCAATTTAAAAAGAGCCTGAATTTTCCCCAATCGTACTACAGCTCAAATTATAAGAAAATTGCACTTTGTTTTACTTTCACCTTTCCTGGAATTTTCCCACTAGCCCATGACATCATCCACCAGCATCTGTGGAGTTTGAGGCCACAAAAAAGCAGTTATAGTTGTCACCCAGGTACAGTTAGTTACCCACTGTGCCTATGCCATCTGTCTCTCCCTGTAGTTATCACCACGTGTTTGTTGACATTTTAAAACGCATAAAATATAAATTACTTTTGCTTCTTTTCTGTTGTTATTACAGTTTGTGTAGCATATTGATTTTGGAAGTTGGATGAGAAATTTATATATTATCTCTTAGTACTTTTTCAGTATAGCAAAGTCAGTAGCACAAATTGATATTGGGAGGAGGGGGACTTATATAATAAGCTAAACCAATAATGACTCAAAATCATAAAATCCTTACTTTCATACAGTAAGTAAGTAAGAGGGGCCATGAATGGAAGGGGAGGAAACCAAACCCCATGAAAAATTGATCAGACCTGCAACCCCCTCTCCCAGTCATTGGATCCTTCCCACACTGAGCTGTTGATTAAAGAGACCTACTAGTTCCCCCAAACAAGACAAGTTTCTTTCAAAGCTTTTGACTACCCACTTTAGGCCAAAAGTAAGATCCTATTGCTGAAGAAACCACAGAAAGACATTGAACAACACCGAGAGACCCTGCAAGATCCAGAGTGGTATCCAGTACCCAGATGGTAGCAAGTGCAGTGCTGGAAGGCACAACATAAGCTGCCAGGGGAAATTGGCCAATGATATTTGGAGAAAGCAGAAACCACTGATACAAAATGCTGAAGAGATCAACAGACCAAGAAATGATCACTGGTGTAATAGAGATGCCAAAACCCCAGGGAGTATTCAACAGCTTTTAAATTGGCTGAGAAATCCACTCAGTGACAAGGAATCCTTAACTGGAATTGGGACTAAGGGCAAAATCCTATGAGAACCAAAAACTGTGGCTCCTAAAAGAAATCCCCATTACCAGAGAACTACAGAGAGGCTAATCTCAATAGAATTTTGCCAAATTAGAAATGTGTGTCTCATTTAATCTATACTGATCTTACTCTCTGATGGAGATTCTGTTTGTATTTTTCAGAAGGCAGTGAGAGAGCTGTGGTCATTCCAACTCCACTGATGAATCACAGGCCAAAGGCTGATATCCCAGCAAGAGATGAACCACCCCAGGCCTATGGTGTAGGTCCCAAGTGAAACATTTGAGACAGTGGTGGGGCAAGACCACAGCCAATCAGTCATCCCAAAATAAATCAGCAAGAGAGACACCAACAACTTCCAGCACAACTTAAAGTAGAAGCACAGAGACTCTTCAGGTCATAACAACAACAATGAAACAGACTTAAAAGTCACCCTCCATGACTTAGGGAACTGAGTGGAAGAGGGGGCAGAAAGATTGTAAGAGCCATGGTGGGAGAGATTACCTAGAGACATTACCCCCCTCAGCTACCCTCAGCTACAATTCATAAAGTGCGGGGGGGGGGGGAACCTTGTTGCTTCCTGTGCTATCCATAACCCCTTGCCACATGGATTGATCAAGTGTGCCCACCGAAGAGGATACCCAGTGAACTGGGAACAGGGAGGAGGGAAATGGGAATATAAGGGCAATATTTACTCAATCAATGTATCTAATTTTGGGCAATAAAGATAAAATTCTTAAAAAAGGGATAGGATGAAAATTACTCCAGCTACTGGAGTGTGGCAAAGAGAAGGAATCAAGCAGTAAAGGAGGCAGGTGTCAGAGTCTTTGATTTCCTCCACTTTGGCTCACACTATAGAGACAGTATCAGCAAGGTTAGCTCTAGGGCGTCCATCTTGCAATGGACAATCCCCACAACTAAATGGCTAGTCTTTTCTCTCTTAACTCAAACTTTCTGCCCTCACTTCCTCTTTACTAACGGAAACAGTAGGGGCCACTATCATTTCCTCCTCTTGCTGATTGGATAGCTGCAAAACTTTCCACTCTCATTACCCCATTTTTTTCTTCTGAAGGGCCCTATAACTACCTCAGTCTGTGAGTGGAAGGGGTGGCATTGTCTCTCGATCCTCTACCGCAGACCCCTCCATCAGGTGTTTACCCTGAATAAACACAGTGCTCTCTCCCTTGCCTTTGTCTCCCTTCTGTGCGCAGGACATGTACCATACACAGAAACAAATGAGGAGCCTGGCCTCATCAATCAGTGGCTGGCATCCAGGTACCCATATTCTCATACCCAGTATGGCACCAGAGCTGTTGAACAGAAATAAATAAGCAGAGATGAGTGAAGCAGTACTTGGGCCCTTGGTTCCTCTATTATTGCATCTGAGAAAACAGAAGCTTCCATGAATCCAGAGGCCTCATGTTAGAGCAGAGGAGAAGCAGACAGGAAGTAGTGACAAGACTCCTCCTCTGCAGTAGGTACCACTGTCATCTCCAATTAGAAGCAGATGATCCTTCAAACCTCTAATATCACCAATTCAATAAAACATTAACAATTAAGTTTCTTTTAAGCCTGAGCTTGTGAAAACGCAGGGGAAATGCCAGGATGAGCCCTTCTTCACACCTGTCATGAAGTTACCAGCACTTTTGTTGTGTAGTAATTTCCTTTAAATTGAAACATTCTCTTCTGGAAGGAGGTAAGAGGCTCTTAAGACTAGGGAAGGGAGCTGGAGAGATGGTTCAGTGGTTAAAAGTGCTTGTTTGCAAAACTTCACAGCCCAGGTTCCATTTCTTGATTCCCCAGTACCCACATAAAGAGCCACATGCACCAAGTGGTGCAAACATCTGGAGTTCATTTGCAGTGGCAAGAGGCCCGAGCTTGGTCTCTCTCTGCTTGAAAATAAGTAAATAAAATATTTTTTTAAATGACTGGGGAAACTTATAAAAACTAAAAGCCGCACACAGAAAACTCAAAAAGTTGCAAGACTCAAGAGTCCCTTTCCAAGGTTCTATAAGCAGTAAACAGTTGTTGGGGAAAAATAGACTCTTCTGTGAACTTGCCTACAAGTTGTACAGGGAGGCAGCTTTCATGAGGTATCACCTGTGCTACAGTGGGCCTTTTCATGAAATAGCTGCCTTTCAGTTCCCCATTCTCCTGTAACTTCAATCAACTTAGAGGCTCACTCAGGTAAGACAGGTAGAACCATTTCTGTGGTCTGTTAGCAATACACTATCTAGGGTGGATAGATGTTCGTTCATAGCTCCCCAGGAAAAGCCAAGTAACATACCTCCATGTCCTACATTTAGCCTGAAGACACTAAGTTTTTATAGGAAAACATTATTGGAAGATATTGAGTTTGCCTATGTGTTCTGTGTTGGAATAAATCATTCTTTTTTTTTTGCTGCATAATAGATCAGATCAATTGACAGAAAAGTTAAAAAGTGAGAAAAAAAAGAAAAGTTAAAAAGTGTTATTTTAATTATTTAAATGGAATAAAAGCAAAAATTGTAACCTAGCTATAAGTGCAAATATTGTTGAGGTGTTCTTTTTGATTTTGTGTGTGCATGTGTGTGATAAAGGAAAGATTTGGAAGGGTAAGGCCCATTGAAAGTTAAAGAGGGGTGTCTCTAGGTGGGGAGAACACAGGGAAGGGGAATTTCCAGAAATAAGCCAAGGTTTTCCACTTGACAGTTTTGCCTGGGGCCTATCCTGTTTGTCTTTATCTGGGCTCAGATAACTAGAAGTGGAGGCCAAAAGGCTTGTTCTTTGTTCTGCATGACAGAGCACAGTCCAGCCCAAGAAAGAATTATGTCAGAGTCTAACTCAGAGAACAGGGAAGCAGAGAGTGGATGCTCAACTGAGATTATTTTCTTCCAAATTTTTTTGACAGCCCAAATTTTGTTCTTCAAATACACTTCCAAGGTGGTTATGCATTCCTTTATCATGCTTTCTCCTTTTATTATCTCTTTTTTCTTCTTTCCTGCTCTGAGCATTCTTGTTGGTATTGATTTTGGACTTTAACCACTCTGCTTTTTGTGGGAAATGGAGAGAGTTATAAGAATGAGTCAATAAATTTAGTGGTAGGACAGAGGAAAGACATTCCACAGAAGGTTATGGCCAACCTATTTGCCTAAATTCTTAATTTACTATGCTAGGGATTTGGTTTAAGTAGTAGAAAAAGGTCTTTAATGATTTTAGAAAAGCATATATAGATGCTTATCACAGGAATGTAGACATTCAAAAGAAGGATTTTACTTGTTCATTCGGCAAATATTTATCAAGCAATAAATAGTGCTTGCTGCTGGGAAAAGACAGGAAAATGAAGATACACACACATACACACACACATATATATAATCACACACATACACATATATGTATATATGTATGTATGTATGTATGTATGTATGTATGTATGTATGTATGTATGTATTACCTGGTCCCATAGGCCATTAATTTCATATGGGAAAAAGGAATAATAAATAATAAGTAACAGCTGGGTGTGGTGGCATACCCACCTTTAATCCCAGCTCTTGGGAGGCAGTGGTAGGGGGAATCACCTTAATTTCGAGGGCATCCTGAGACTACATAGTGAATTCCAGGTCAGCCTGAAATATAGCAAGACCCTACCTTGAAAAGCAAAACAAAACAAATCAAGTGATAAATAAATTATACATTATACATCAGGTAATATTGAGCCTTGTAGAAGAAAAGCAGGTGAATGGATCAGATTGTGACTGCCACGTAGGAAAAAAGTGTCAACATTCTTAAGAAATGTTCTTCTTTGATGGTGGCATTTGGAAGTAAACCTGAATGAAGTAGGGAGCCAGTCAGTCTGATATTTACTTAAAAAATCACCATTTCAGACAGAAAGACCAGCAATAACCAAAACCCTGAGGTAAAAATGTACCTGTTATATGGAAGAGGTGCTAGGAACATAGTGAATGTTGGCAGTGGGAGTATAGGTAAGGGTGACTCAGTTATAGGCAAGTCAAAGAAGGACCTGGAAAGACTTTTATGTTTCTGAGTGATGTAAGATGCCAGTGCATTTAGTTGAACAGCACAATGAAATAATAGTTTATTTTAGCCATTTCAAATTGGTCACATTGAGAACTGATTGAAAGAGAAAGCCTAGAAGTTAGGCAGAAGATGAGATAGGAGAATGTTGGAAATAGACATCTTCGAAGTTGAAAATACAAAATGTTTCTAAGAGTGGCCAACCGTGTCAAATATTGCCACAAAACCAAGTATCTGTCCTCTGCTTTTGGCAGTGTGGAGAAGGTGGTGTTGACAGAGTTTTTAAAGTACTTGTAACTTGATAGACTGAATGGAGTCCTTTCAGGAAAGACTGTGAGGAAAGAAGCTGGAGGCATAGTGTGGGCCAAACTTTTTATCAGCTTCGTATAAAAAGGTGAGTAGATTAGTTCATGAAATGGGCAGGAAATCAAGCAAAGCATTTTGATTTCCTTACTTTAAGGTGAGTGTTTACAGCATGGCACCTCTTGTTCAGGAAAGATTGGGGGCTAAACACTTGAGTAAGATAGTGTGTAGTCAGCCACATGCTGCTAGGATGAAACTCCAAATCAAGTACAGTTATGGGAGGAAGGGATTTATTAAAGTTACAGATACAGGAGAAATTCCATAATGGTGAATTGGTGAATGAGGCTGCTCCCCTTTCAAAGGTCCAAAGAGAGAGAGAGAGAGAGAGAGAGAGAGAGAGAGAGAGAGAGAGAGAGAGAGAGAGGGGGGGGGCCATTATGAATACCACACACAAACACACACACACACACACACACACACACACACACACACACACACACACACACATACACACACACCAGCAAACAGGCAGTTGGAGAGAAATTTCCTTCCTGTTTGTATAGCCTTAGGTTAGGGTCTTGCAACTCTTTCTCAGACCTGTTGACTTCCTGCGTCTGGAATTTCCTTCCTACACTGCCCTCACATGAATCTATGTTTATTTCTACCTAACATGACTTTCTAAATCCCCTGAGCCTCCTTGCTCTCTTCAATTCAGAGGAAATCTGCTACACAACACTATATTACTGTGGACTGCTAATAGATCAAGTTGACTACAAAACTGAACCATCACAGACAAGTAGGGATGGAGTTCAGTGCATAAATTTTGAGATGGCTGTATGGATGAATTTTGAAATGAGCAAATCCATCACTACAGAAGGGATACATCAAGTAATAGGAAAGTGTGGACATTCTTTTCTTATTGCTGACATTTTAGCCGTGAAATACAAAGTAAGGCAATAATCTAGAATAAAGTAGGAGCTATTAGGGATGATGAAATTCTAAGGAAAAAGATTACCTGTGTTGAAATAATGTTTCCTCCCTTCCCAGTAGGGCAGTAAATTGAATTAAAATAAGTGTTAGGATTGCTGGATGCATCATGGGTCCACTCTACATATGTGGTAGTCACATAATTCAAGTGAGGCAGGCCAACACAGTTACATGTCATGTTCAGCTTCTCTGTGTAAGACACAGAATAGGCAAATACACTTGTCAGGCGGCCATGCAGTGAAGGAAAAGAGGCAGCAATCCTGCCAGGAAATGTAAGAATGATCAGGACAACAGACCATTATCTATAATACTGGGTTAGGAGCAAAGTGAAGATGTGAAGATAAAAGATAGTAAAATATTGGCTTGATCTCCCTGTGGAACTAGAGAACCTTTTTGTAAGAGACATGAGAGTAAATAAACCAAGAATAAAGGCAAACTGAGGTATTTCATAAAGGAGGGTGTGGATCACTACCATTGATGACAACAACGGGATCTTGGACATGTCTTGGGAGCACAAGTTGAGGAAGGACAAGGTCATTAGACATTAGAAAGTCAAAGCTCTGAAAGCAAGGATAGCAAGAGAATGTTCCACAATGAGAGTTTACATGGATGGAAAGCTCACCAGTCTTAGGCAACTGCAGAGTAGTGGTGGCATCAGTGAGTTGGTTGCTGAAATTTCACCTAAGAAGGCAGAACAGTGACCCAAGGTCTGCAAAGACTGAAGGAAAGAGGAGGAGATGGTCACATTGCATGGACCTCAAAGGCGCTGGGATTCTTTTGAAAGGAAGGTAGGGGTGCTTGCTTGGAAACCAACAAGAAAACAACCATCACATACTTTCGGATTTATTAAATGTAAGAGAAGAAAAATGCTGCCTTTTTTAGAGGCTAAAGGGGAAGAAGTACCTGCAAGTCCCAGCAGTCTTTAGTTAGTGCAGGAAAGTAAAAGAAACCGTTATGAAGAAGAAGGATTAAGTTGACAAGTTATCAGGAATTCCAGAGGTGACATTGGAAGGATTTGAGGGAGGAGGGAGGGGCGGTAGATTGTTCCCGATTAGTGATCCCGGCAGGAGAAAGTTGAGGTGATGAGAGAAGACCTGTGGTTACTGGGGGTGACCGAAGTGAACAGGAATGTAGGCATGATGGGATTAGCCCAGAAACAAGATTTTGTTATCTTCTGAAATGATTACTCAGCCCCCACATCACTGTGGGAAGCACCAGGAAGCACAGAAGGGTGACAAGGGGGATTTAAAGGGTTGTGATAAAAGTATCGGATGAGAGAGTTTTGGGTTTACTCAATATGCCTAGTTATTTAACAGAAAAAAATGTATCTTTAGTAATAAAATTTACTTGTAGAACCACTTGCTTTGGATACTTTTTATGATAAACAATTTATAGGATTTATAGCCATCATTGCATTTAATTTCACAAATAACATTAAAGGTTGTTATAGTAACATTTCATAGAATTTGTAAAGCCAGGCATGACTTGGACTTAGAGTTCCTCAGATCCAAACTTAATGTTATGCAATGGGGAGAGTCAGGAGTTCTGAAAGATGTGGGCCTAGAGGTAAACGTCTGGCTCCAGCACTATCTCAACTCCACAAATACTAAGTGCCTGTATGTCAGCACTGCACTACATCATGGTTCAAAAGCCATAATAGATAGAGGATGGGCGTGGTGGCATATGCCTTTAATCCCAGTACTCTGGAGGCAGAGATAGGAGGATTGTTGTGAGTTAGAGACCACCCTGAGACTACATAGTGAATGCCAGGTCAGCCTGAGCTAGAATAAGACCCTACCTCAAAAAAAAAAAATGAGAAAAAAGCCATAATAGATACTACTTCTTCATCCTAAAGGAACTCTATTGGATATGATGTGTACACCAAATACTAGACAGCTATAACACATGCAAAGAGAAACACACCTGTGTCCAGACAGAAGTAATAGAGAGGAAGAAGCGGTGAAGTCTGTATCAGGAAGGTTGAGAAGGGCTAAGCAGTTTACCAGGCAGACAAAATGCAAGGGAAATCATGTATCCTAGATGATGTCAACATGACTAAAGACACATGGTTAGTTAAGTTTGAACAAGATGAAGTCCCTATCATTTTCTGAAGTTATAAGAGATGAGAGTAGTAAACAATTCAGTCACATGTATGGGGGGGGAGGTGAGCCAATGAGAAATTTGCCTAAAGAAAAATGGTCTTTTGGATTTTTATAAGTTGCCTAGAGTTTTTCACCAAAACAGGAAGTTGAGCAAGAAAAAGATTAATAATGGCCAAAGCCCAACTAACATTCATAAGCATGTCATAGTCCCCTCATACAAATGAGAAGGATAATGATAGAAGTCCAAATATATCTGACCAAAAAAAATTCATATACCACACAAAAAGGGATACCAAAGCACATATAAGTTGTTTGGCCAAGTTAGAACTGTGCCAAGAGATGAAGCTGGCCCAGAAAAGAAAAACATAAGAATGAAATAATAGTACAGGAGAATTTCACTAGTAAAAATATAATGCTAAAAATTCTGATTCATTATTATGAACATGTAAGTGTAAGTGCCAAGAAGATCATTTATAGTGTACCATATGTTAGAAATAGATCACATATAAATCTGCTGGTTAACTCATTATTTTACATCACACACATGCATACACACATATATAAAGATAATATATGCTGGACATTTTTTTTTGGTCTTGGTAAAATAGAAAAGTCAATAGTAAAATTCCTGCCCTGTAGAAACTCAGAGTAAAGTATAAGAAGCACAAATAAGCAATCAATATATGGATACCATTAAAAGAAAGCTCTTAGCTTGAGAATCACCCCACATAATCTTCCATGAGAAGATAAACGTGACTTACCTGGCACATAGTGCATACTCACAAAGGGTCATAGTTGTAATTGCTATCTGCTGGATGTGAGTGAAGAAAGAGAATCTGGTTACTTGCTGGTTTCTGACTTTGGCCTATTGGACCAGAATGTCTATGATGAATCTGGGAATGCTGATGCTTTATTGTTGTCTCAGGTGTTTATTTGAAGAGACAAGTTTGGGAAGCATGAGTTAAGAGACAGATTTTAGCCACAGGTACACATTTGTGTCATTGGAGGAACGTGGACAGGTGTGATGTCTGTATTCATTTAGTCTAATGCTACTAGAATCTCTGGAAGATTTAATGTAAGAGTGTCTTTAAATTACTGCCCAGGTAGTTTTTATACTTATAAAGGATTGAAATACACAGAGTTAGTTAGCAACATGCAGGCATGATGGGTAAAAATGCAGGATAAGGAACTATAGAAATGATCCCTGAAAGTATAGTCTGTTTTTTTTCCAAGTATGGCATTGAGGTCAAGTGTGTGTGCTAGAGAGGTGTGTAGATCTTCACTAATTAAATTTTTTTCAAAAGAAGCTAGCTGTACAGATAGAGACAGATCATCCGTTTTTCTAAATAAGCTAATAGATATCAGAAAAAAATGTAAGGTCACATACACATCGGAATGGTGGGTTTGATAAGTACAAGGAGGCTGGCGAGTCTGATCATGGGAGATTACAAGGATAGTGGGGTGAAACCAGAATGTAACAGATTGAGGACAGAAGAAAGGAGAGTAAATGAAAGCAGAGTCTCTGTGGAGATGGTTCTTAAACAACTTGCTTCAGAAAGAAGTCAGAGGACCATAGTTTGAGAAAGATGAATAATGCAAAAAAAGATAATTGGTAAAGTTAAGAAAATCTGAGAGCTACAGCATAGATGCTAATAGAGAAAAGAAATTAATTGTGCTAAGGAAAGACTTAAATGGATATGAATATGGAAGCATTTATACATCAGGGGCAGGGGGAATATGAAAGAAGCTCATTGCTGGTGATTATATAAAAATAAAGGTGCTGGATGACAGTCATGGGGAGAGATGTTGAAGAAAGAGTATATATTTTAAAGAAGTTAAGGAAAATAGGACTGAGGAAAGAGAGATAAAAAGGCCTTTTGAGTGAAATTAAGAACACCTCCTTGCCAAAGGGCATTAAAATGGTGTGTACCCTGCTTCTGTATTACTTGTCCATTGTGCAAGACTCCTGAAGTATGAACGCAGAAGACAAAATGGTCAATAAATGTATTTATTTAGCATAGGAAAATTATGAGTTAATGGCTAGAGTTATCAACATTGGTCTCTTGTAATATTAGGTAGCATATGAAGGATACTTGAAGAGGTCCTGTCGGAGCCAGTACAAGAAGAAAAGGATTCCCAAGAAAACAGTGTATGGAGGGATAGCGAGGTCTTACTAGGCTGAAGGAAAAGAATGAAGGGTGTTAACATAAGTGCTAATGGTGCAGACGACAAACAAATGTTAGTGATCCCACCGTGATCAGTTTGATTGAAGTAGATGATCTATTGTGTGGAGGAAAATAGCTAGACAAGGACCAGCTTTGAAAGGCCTTGAGTGTTGTGAAAAGATTTTGACTGAGTCCCATGAGTCATGAGGAGCCACTGTGCTTCTGACCATGGAAAGTGGTATGCAATGTTGAATTTTCAAATGGTGAATTTGGCAGTCACCCATGTAGTACATCTAGTTTTGTTATTGATCTGTTTCTTTTTGCTTTTTTTTCCTATTGAGTCCCTCTAATAATTTATTCTTTCATTCCTAAAATCATTTAGCACCTTGTGTTCCTTGATTTAATCCCATTAACATAAGTTTTTAACCAGATTTCATACCCTTTGATATCTACAAAAATTACATGTTGCAATTTCTCACTATGGTGTGGTGTCTGCTCTGCTCTGCTTTCTGCTTTCTTTCTTTCTTTTTTAACTATGAGGCAGCTGTTCTTTTCTTTTTAGCCCCTCTTTCTTCATCCATCTTCCCAACAATATTACTCTGGTACTTCCACTCCTTTATCTTCTTCAGAGAACATTTCTCTATGGCTCAACCTTCACCTGTACACAGGTGACACACTATACCTTCGTCCATTAAGAGTGTCCTGTGTTTCAAACCTAAATTTTCAGTTACCAGCTGTCAATCTTCACGTGATGTTTCCCTTGTATCTCAATCTCAGTATTTCAAAAACAGGATTATCATGCTTTTCATGAAGGAAGAATTTCTTCTTTCCCCAGGAAATTTCTCTAAAATTATATTCAAATAACATTTGATATGTTATTGTAGTGATTTTTTTGATTGTCCAGATTATAGTTTAGGATTCTTTGATTTACTTATCATTGAATAGAACAAAAACCCAAGAGCTTTTCTTTAAATTTACATTCAACATTTCTGTGAATATGTTAATAGAAAATACAAATATATCACCAGAGGAATAGATATGAATAAGCCTTGATGATTCCTGAATGCAGAAATTTCAGTTCTTCTGGAGTTAAATGTACAGCCTTGCAGAAGGTAGGCATATTCTTCAGCCTGAAAGCTGAACACCATAGCCCAGGCATTTCCCCAAGATTTCTCATAAATATGATTGATTATTAACTCAATCTGAAGCAACTTTCTCCTCCCTAGAGGATTGGAAGACCAACATTTCAAAGATCCTAATCATGCTTTGGCCTTTCTGGTGAGCAGATTCTGCATAGGTGTCCACCAAAAGTTATGTCATCAGACCAAAAGATGCTTTAATCATCCATGAAATCAAATTGGGCATGATCAGGGTATTATGGTGGTAGACAATCATCCATGAAATCAGTGGATTGAAGCTCTGTGTCAAGACTTAGGACAGAGACAAAATAAAATCTAAAAATAGGTGCTCCCATCACTCAGGCAATGACCAGTTTTAGGAGCTGTGTGTCAAAAGTATGGAGACAGACCAAATATATGTTTTGTGATATCACAACCTAGCCTAAAGAATGTTCCTGAATTGGAGTTTCATGTGGAGTTTACAGAAGTCCCATTCTTAGCCTTTGAGGTCTACAACTTTTCAAATTTTAGTTGTGCCTTCGTTGTACTTAAACTGAAATCTACAAGTTTAATTTTTAAATAGTCTGTAATAATTCCTTGTTTTCATTTTATTTGCTTTTTAGTATTTTTTGATATTGGTTATTTCTTATATTCACCTATATTCATTCATTCATCATCTTCATTTTCTCTGTTTTTTCAGCATCTACTATATGATAAAGAGAATTGATCATTTACTTACCAAATAGTTTGGTCACTTCAAACACAAGGTGCTCTGTCTCCACATTAAACTTTCAAACAGGATTGTTCTTGAAGATGATTATGTCATCAGTCCTAACAAGAGAGCTTTTCATTTTTTATTTTGTATTGTGGTATATGTTTGTGTATGGTGTATGTACGTGTGTGTATAGATGTACGCACACCATATTCATGCATAATGTTTTTATAAAAATATGTTTTTCAGTCTCCACTCCCTACTTGTTGGAGTTAAGTTCTCATGTATGCCAGGATGGCTTTGAACTTGCTATGTAGTCAAGGATTACCTTGAACTTCTGATCGTTCTGCCTCTACCACTTGAGTGCTGGGATAACAGGTGTGCACCACCATGCTTGGTTTTATGCAGTGCTGGGATCAAACCTAGGGCTTCGTACACACTAAAGAAGCACTTTGCCAACTGAGCTACAATCACATCTTCACTGTTGCTTTGTTTTTTTTTCTCTAAATATCAATTTTAATATCACATTCTTGTTCTTATACATAAATGGGTCACCATTTTAGTGACTCGCAGTTAAATCCCTCTACTTCTGACCACTTACTTTTTTGTTACTTTTCTTCATAAATTAACCATGACCTGTCTTTGTCCACTAATAGCAGTTCTTGATCTTTCAGGAAGAGATCCATTATGTGAGTCATTCTACTCTAGGATCACAGTAGATCAGTGTCTACTTTCACAAGTATGAAAGAACTTCTTCGGATGCAACAACATTTTACATATAAGGTCCTATTCTTTAGTTAGATTTTCAAAGCTGACTCACATGTCTTTTGTGTCTTTTTTGTGAACCATGAGGTTTCTATACCCTGAGGGGTCTTAAGGAAAAGGATGGCCAGATTTAAGTCCAGCTAGTCCTGGACACCTTCCTTTGTATAGGACTGTTCTCTCCAGGAGAATTATATGGAATTTTCTTTTATTCAGCTCTCTCTGTTTCTTTTCCAATCAACTGAGTTTCAATCTCACAATCACCTTTTTTCTCTTTTTTGGCTATAAGATAAATGTTTAACATTTGTTCCAGTTTTATAGCATAATTATTGATTTTGGTCTATTCTTCCTGCCAAATTTGAAACAGTATTTTAACCAATCACCATTTCTAGAAGTTGCATGTTGCTTTTAGTACATTTTTAAAAAAGCATGTACAAAGAAAATAAGAACTAATGTACAAAATATTAGCTGATTGTAAAATTTGCATGAATCATTTTTTTTTCTTTTAAAAACAACCTTTAGGTGATGAATCAATCATATTCTAAAGTTCTCTGTATCCACCCCTACTACTTAGTAGAGCCATTTAGATAGTGGGAACCCAAGGAATATGTGCTGCCTTTTGGTTCAAGAACAACACAACCAACCATTGCTGAAAAAGAGCTTCCATAACCATCAATTTCAAATCACTCATGCCTATTTATTGAACTCAGACTTAAGGTAACTAAACCTCACTCTCTACTGCTACCTTCAACAAATGTGTGTTTTCACTTTCCTAAAACATCAGTAATGATTTCATCCTGAATTCAAGAGCTCAGGAAATCAAGAATAGTCTTGTCTTTTGACTTTTTTAATGAATGGATTAAAATAATTCTGCCTTCCATACAGAAGTTTATCTGTAATTTTCAATCAGATGACAGCTGCAGGCTGTTTGTGGTGTGTGAGTGTACACATTTAAAGGTTTTAATTAGGGGACTTAAGAAAATTGTTCTTTTTCTAATATGAAAGGTATAATATAGGATTATATAAAGAATAATTAGAATGTCGTATTTGAATATGTATGCTGTATTTTAAGTTAGTGTGTTAGGTATTATTATGGTATAGCACTTGGAACATCCATGAGAAATCTATGTAGAATGATTGTCAGGAAATATGACAAGTTTATCATATCACTCATGATTCTATAGAATTTGAAATGATTTACAAAAATTAAATTAAATTAAAAAAATTTCAGAGATGGATTCATTTAGGTTTTTAAACATTTTAAACTCCATGTAGCAAATTATTGCTTGCAAATCAATCAAATCATCAAAATTTTCAAGCCCCTTCTAATCCTGTGTTTACTGGTATAAAACATACATAAAATGTAAAAATAAAAACGACAAATCTTTGCTTTCATTGTGGAGAACATTCAATAGTAAAAGACTTAAAATCACTCTGTCATAGTCGCATGCTGCTGGGATGAATCTCCAAACTAGGCACAGTTGTAGGAGGAAAGGGTTTATTGAAGCTACAGGTCCAGGGAAGCTCCATATAGTGAAATAGGCTGCCCCTCTTACACAGGTCTAAGCAGAGAGAGAAAGAAGCCATCACCAATACCACACCAACAGAGAACAGCAAACAGGCAGGGGAGTGAAGGAAATTTCCTTCCCTTCTTTATAGCCTTAGGATGGGGTCTTGAAACACTATCCCAGATTTGTTGGCTTCCTGGGTCTGGAGTATTTCCTCCCTGCATGGCCTTCCCAAGAAAGGATGTCTACTTCTAGCTCCCTTGAACTTCCTTGCATTCTACCCCCTACTGAGAGGGCTGTCTTCTTGTGAACAATATCAAAGGCCCACCCAAGATTATTATAAAGATCAGGTTGACAACGAAACATCACATATTTTCAAGATCATAAACAGTATTTTTTTCTTTCTTTCCTTCCTCCCTTCTTCAGAGAACATGGCCCTGTCTTGGGTATATATAGAGTTATCAAAAAAAGAATGATGCCTAGTTTCTGCTCTCAAATGAAAGGAATACCTGGAGTCTTCAGGAATCATTACTGATAACAAAACCATTGGAGAACTGGGAGAAAGATTGTGTGTACTGGATTCTTAGCTCTAACCTGGTGTTTCCAAGTTAGACCTATGGAGTATCAACTGTAGCCTGTCCTATATATCTATACTTGAACATCTATACTTGAAATCAATTTTTCTAATCTAGTTTGAGATTCAAAATTGGGACAAGATTTAAACAATGGTAATTATTATAATCATAATGATTATAGGCAATAAGGGGCCTATAATCATTATGGATTAAGACTAAGCTGTGAAATTCATATACAGTCCAGACTGGAATGTTCTATGTCATTGTCATGAACTCTAACATGACCAACTATTGTTAGTCTGCAAGGCTGACAAAACCATGAGGATAAGGAAGGTTTACGTCTTGGAGAATAAAAGGCTACTGTGGATAGAGAATATGTCTGTGACGTGAAATGACCATGCTCCCTAAAGTTATCTGCAGATAAACAAATGATATCTTGGCATGTAAATGATTTATAAACATTGTTAATGAAAATACCTATGTAAAATAAAATATAAATTTCAAAGGAAGTGATGGAACATTTCTTTCAGTGCATCCTTATGCCAGTGTTTGGGCCCAGACTGAGAGGAATTCAGGTGACCACTTATTCTCACTATCAGTTTAGAATGACTGTAAATGGCAGGAGAATATTTCGTTTCCAGGGTTTACATTTTTTTTTTATTGTCACCTCTCTGGTTCTCGGTAAATTCCATGAGAGGCATCTCGGGTTGTTGCTTTGCTTCTCCACTGTGACAGAAAGATGACTAGCTTTACTCATTGATGACTAGTTTATCCATCCCACACAGACTAGAAGGATTTTTTTCCCCTTAACTGAAGTATGTTGAAAAGCTTCATTACACCTAGATTTTTAGACTACATTGGGCATTGACACTCAAATCTGGAGCATTGCTATTCTTACAGTTCTAGTTCCTAAAACCTTGTAAGACAAGTGAAATCATATGTTGGCTTCTGAGACATCAGGTCCTGTGCAAAAATAATTAAGGCGTAATGCTATGATGTCAACCTGGTTCAATTTCCAAACCCAGAGCTCAATTGGAAATTATGAATAACCTTAGTACTGATGACTTTAAATTCCAAGGATATCCATGAGGAATGTGGAGAGTCTGGCTGAAACGGGTGTTTGGTAAATCCTTATGAAATCATCAGGTGTCAGATTGGTGGCTCAAAGAAAATGACTCTTGGATATTTCTTTATGGAGAGAAGAGACATGCTGATTCCTTAGAGGCAGAGAGGGATCACACAGAACATCAAGGTGTCTCAGATTACAATGGGTATTAATTTGATGAAGAGTATATTTGAATAAAAAATGCAACAAGAATAAAGAAAGATTTTGGAGCTGGGGAGACAGATAGTTCAGGCAGTAAAAAGAATGTTTGCCTTGCCAGCATGAGGAGCTGAGTTCAATCCTTAGAGCTGTGTGGTGGAGTGTGCATAGAATCTCAACACTGGGGATGTGGAGACAGGAAGATCCCTAGGGTTCACAGGCCAACTAGCCCTTTTGGTTAACTTTAGGCCAGTGAAAGACCCTGTCTCAAAAACAGGTGAATAGCACCCAAGAAATATTAGCCAAGGTTGTCTTCTGGTCCCACATGCATGTGCATGACACATATGTGAATACACACACATAAAAGAAAGAGTTGTGGGTGGAAGAGTTGCATCTTGGTGGTATTTTCCTAACCTTCATGAGGTCCTGAGTTTGATCCCCGATACTGAAGGGTTGGGAGAGATAGGGGGGTAAAGGAAAGGACACTTTACCATCCCAAGCCTTAAGTCATAGCAGCAGAATGGGGGTGTGGGAACGTCACTGTCTTCAAGGACAAGGAAGTGGATAACTAAGTATTCTTTATGGAGCCATATCAGGTGAATGACATTTTCTGAGATGTTTCTTCCTAATGCACCTTTGGAAAGGAACCATCCTACTTTATCAAATGAAATTAACTCTGGATTTGTGGAGTGGGGCATACTACAGTTGGATTGAGTACCTGGGGAAATGTATTCCTTGAAGCTCTGGAATTCAGATTCAGATAGAAACAAAAGTAAAGACTACATTCTATTCTTTGATGCTTCCATTTGTTCATAATTATTATTTTTTATTGTTTTCACTTTATGCAGGTTTTAGTATTGTAAATGCCTTTAGTATCTCTTATAGAGTGGGACTAGATATAATTCAGTAACAATTCTTTTCATTTTGTGCGTGTGTGTGTATGTGTGTGTGTGTGTGTGCATGCACATGTACTGAGAAGTTGTGAGGTACTGTAACTTTTCTGAAACATCATATTCTTTTGAGGAAACAAACTAAAATTATGCAATAACCATTTAGTTAGTATTCTGGCTGTTTAGAGAAAAAACATCTAAATTATGGATCTCTCCTTTTTCTTTATATTCCACATCCTATCTATCAGCAAAGTTTGAGGCTTTAATCTCAAATTTCTTCCAATTCTTCCCATTTCACCATAGCACTAATTAGCCGTACAGCACTACATGCTTTTTGTCTCTGGTTGTATAGAACTTTTTTATTGTTTTATCCCAAGCCTAATCTAATGCCTGAAGTGTTGTCTTAGCAAAAACTTGGTGACTAAATATTGAGTGAGATACTAATCAGGGTTAGTCTTCAATGTCGTTAAAGTAGACTGAATGAATAGTGAGTTCAAAATTATGACTACTCTTCTCTTCTGATCTATTCAACTTTTCTTCCTAATTTTTAATGTAACATTGCATTGCAAAATTAAAAGAGTTAAATAGCCTACTTAGCCATGGTTGCCACTAAGCAATGGGGCATGGGCTTCAAGACAGCCATGGACATGTGACTGGTTGGTAACAGAGTCACAGTACCTACCTAGACCTTATAGAAAAGTCCATTAAAGTCAATAATTTTGCTTAAGGCTAGGCATATGGAAGAAATATGCCCCTTTCTATATATAATTGCTGTCTGCTTTCTTTCTCTAATGCCTTGAAAATTAGAAATATACACATACTCTAATCACTGGGATTATATGCACTGAGGTCATACCCAATGGGACAGATAAAATCTTTCTCCAATTGTGGCCAGAGTCATTATTTCTTTTCCTAGCCACATCATTTTTTGACTTTTGCTCTGCTGATTCATTTCCTGGGTTTCGTGCTGTTCTTTCTATAATGTTTTCTCACATCATGGAGTTTTATATTAACTGGAGACTACTCTTATTTGCATAATGCCAGACCACTAGAAGATCAGATTTTAAGTACAAGAATATCTATAGTAGCTACGCTATAGATGCATCTGTCTTCAATGTTTTCACGTCTTTCAGGTTTTCCAAATCACCAGTGCTTGTTTTCCTTTACCAACAATATTAATGAGTACTTAAGATGACTAAAGCAATTTAAATTAGGTAATCTATGGAAATCTCTTGAGTAGTAGCTGGTATCTAGCCATTTATCAATGTTAACTATGATTTACTTCAGTAGCAAAGTGACATTGTCTAAGCCACGACAATGTATATAGTCTGTCTCCATCCTCTCTATCTTGGGATATAAGTGTGTGTGTGTGGGAAAGGTGAGATCCAGTTCTAACTTTTAACTTGAAAAAAAAACCAGTATTTTAGATAAATCCAGTTAATAAAATAATTTATTTAAATATTTTCTCGACATTATTTTCTTACAACACACACAGTGATGGTGTCTCAAGACTTCTCGGATTTTCCATTTTTTATATTGTAGATTTTCTATCTTGAAGAGTGCATTTGCTTAGGATTCATCTTAGCTCTATAAACATGTTCACTGAACAACTACTGACTGTGCTAGGAATACAGCAGTGACTCAGACAGTATTCCCACCTTAGGGAGCATCTCATTTCTCTGACAACGGTGACTCAGACAATATTCCTATTCCAGGAAACTATCATTTCTGGGTTGCTTTACTTGTGGCCACATCTTTCAAGAGCCTGAGAACCAGGGGAGTGTATGTGTCTAACCTGGATGAATAAATGCCAGCTCACTGCTGGATTTGGCCCCACCTGTCCTCATCTGATCCCACACTGTTCCCAGTGACATCAGGGAGTTTTGAGGGTGTGTATCTGAGAAGAATTTTGTTCACACTTTGCATTTATTTCTAAGGATAAGCACATGCATCCAAAAAGTTTGATGCTTATCTGTTCTTCAGGCTTCAACATGCTGGCAACCTATTGATGTGGAACAGGTAGGAATACTTGAGGCACATGGTTCTTCAAAATGAGATAAGGGTCTGGAAGAAATGAATTAATTATTAGACCTAAAATTAATCCGTGGTGATTATCCAACCACCAGATTCTAGAACCTACCTTAAACTATGCATGCTAATAATGAAGTTACATTGAAAAGAGTTACAATCTAATCTTAGGCACACTTACGATACATCCCAAGGGTCTCTCAGCTGGTAGTGATTTAGGCAGAACTGACCGTTGACTGTTCTTTTACTGCTGTTTTTTCATAGCTGCGAAGTACCTGGCTGCTTGTACTCTCAACTAATGTAATGGAGTGAGCCATCTGTCTGGAAAGTATCACCTGTTTAATATGCCTTTTTTAAAGGCAGACAGAGTTGATAAAGAACCAGGAAATTGATTTATTTTTCCATAGAGAAGTGTGACTATTGTCAGTTCTTATGGAATTCCTTTCCCCTACTAGGCATGTGCAAAATACATTCACTATTTAAAAATGCTGTGTAAAACTGCTTGGGAATCAGTACTCTTAAATTCTCTCAATACCTTGGATACCTCTGCGTAATTCTGCTCTTGAGGGAGGAGAGAGGAAAAACCAACTGTGGGAGTGATAGAGTAGGCAATGTGTAAAGAACTATTTGTTAGAAATTACCATATAAAAGATAAGATGCAATTATTTGTGTTGTATATATATTTTCAAATTAATTATCATATGTATGGACGAGTGGAAATTATAATCCAACAGTATCTATAGAATTTTTCAGCAAAAAGGAACTTAGAGACTATGAAGTCAAAATCTGAGAGAAAGGACACACTGAGAAACATCCCCTGTAGGAAGATAAGATGCTAATTTTTAGAGGCACTCAGCAGTTGGAAAATCAATTTTTCTTAACATTGAGAATTATTGAGTGGCTAGAAAAGCATCTTACTCTATGAAATATAGTCACTGTTTAGTGCCTTTCCATTTTATTTACTATTTAAAGCATACAACAGCTAGTTAACCAACTACTTATAAAATATATTTAATGTTTAGAGGCACTCAGTGTGGTTATAAAATGATTTTAAGGGTATACAAAAATGGTATGTTAACCACATTTCATGAACTATGGTTCCCTCTGGAAAAACAAAAACGTTTTCCCTGGCATCCTGCGGCATCTCATCCTGAAGTTTGTAAATGGCCCACACTGTTCAAAGCGGCTACCTCACTGGCTTTTGATGCCAACCACTTTAGAGAGCACACCAGAAAGATCAATATAACCCCTCCATAAGTGATAGAGCACTATGCACTCAAAGGCTGTTAGACTCTCCGATAAAGAATGGCTTGACAGACACAGTGAAATTAAGTAAAGAGGTGGTAGGGCTGCAGTCTTTTCTTTGTACATTGTAGATTGATGGTGTATTGGGGCCCAACATGCACTGAAATGAGACTTGGCCCCTGTCATACATATGCCTTATTTTATGACCTCTGACTTTATGGCCTCTGAACATATGGAAGAGTCTAACAAAAAGTGGGATAAGAATGGAGCCTTTTCCAAAGGAACTCCTATGAGAATATGACATGTGGGGTAGAAAAAGACTCAATAAATGTAACAGCAAAATAATGTTCAACCATATCAGTTTTCAGAAAGTATCCTAGTTCCCCCCCCCAAAATACTCTCCATCACAAAGCCCCAATACCTACTTTTCATCATTGAAACTCTTCTGCTACCCTGATTATGGAGGAACAGATTTTTACTATCAATGTCAAGTTCAATGTGATGATGTTCACTTTGCTTTACTTACTTAGCCAAATCACTGCATGCAGCCTAGTAGAGGGGCTTCCATCAGAAGGCTATGCCACACTTGTGCCGGGGAAAGGATGCAAACACAGACTGAGGGAAGCCTGGTGTAAACTCATTCTTTGATTTATCATACAAGGCATGTATATAGCAAGAGTAACCAATGTAAAATTCTAATCAAAGATATTTGATAGAATAGATCACCTTTTAAACCAAAGTTTAAAATGCATACGGTATCAAGAAAGTGGTCTTGAGGATAAAAATAGACAATGAAAAGATTGTTCAGCAAGGACTAAACACTACAACATGCTTCAGCTTTTCTGGGCTGGCACAGGAGAAGAAGCTTGGAAGTCATCACCCTCTTCCAATCAGTAAAATGTTTAATACTGAAAATAAGAAATTCCTAGATCCGTCAGATAACTGAACTCATGAGACAAATTGTTGAATTCAAAATTGAAGTTAGATAGGCACATACCGAGGATCATGATGTCCATAAAAATATCTCTGTGGGAAGCAGTGCCAGGGAAGGAAACCTAAACTCTAATTGTTGGAGGTCCAGTATAACACATATGACACACTGAATGATAAAACCTCCAGAGAAGCTCAGTGGTATGTGAGCCCCATACTTGTTTTACTTCTAAGAGACTTTCTAGATTGTCAATAGAAACAATTTTACCTGAACAAAGACTACTGGGGTATTACCAAAGTCTTACCAATCTATATAATGGGAAATATTGACATCAGTCTCCTGGAGCCATCCAGTTAGTTCCCAGTTAAAAACAAAACAACACCAAGAAACACTGCTGAAGATCACAGCCTAGCAGTGTAACCTCACTCAATAGCAGATGGAATCATAAGTATAGACTGCTTCCCTTCCCACCACACTTTGCCACGTTATCAGTAAGTATATTTCCCTTAAGCTTGTGTATGTCCCATGTTCAATAAAATATGATGAGAAATACTGAAAGTCAAAGAACATAGTTTTGAAAGATGAGCAAACACCAGAACTGAGGTTCTGTAAAGATAGCTCAGTAGTTTAAGTGGGCTTCCTGCACAAGCGTGAGGACCTGAGGGGTCTGAGATCACGAGTTCTAATCTCCTTTTTCTACATGAACAGCTGTGTGTCCACATCTGCCTATAACTCCAGTCCCATAAAGAGGCAGAAACCTGAGAGTCAATGAAGCCCTGTAAGCTCTGAAACCAGTCAAGATACTGACTCAAAACAACATGGGCAGAACAGTGCTGGAGTGGCACACAAAATGTAGTGATTTGAATCACATGCACTCTGTGCCCCACCATAAACTTATGGGATTTGAATGCTTGGTCCCAGCTGGTGGCAATTTGGGATGTTAGAGCCTTGATGATGAGGTGTATTACTAAGGGATAGGCTTTTGGCTCCGCCCCCTGGCCAGAGATTGTCTCCTGTCTTGCTGCTGTTTTTCACCTCCTGTGGCAGATTGTGATACCCTTCTTCTGCTTGTGCCATGCTTTCCCTTGCCATCATGAAACTTGCTCTAGAGATTAAACCAAGATAAACCCTTTTCTCCCATCAGCTGTTTTTGGTCAACTGTTTTGTCCCAGCAATGAAAAGGTAACTAAACTACAACAGACAATTCATACCAAATGAGGTGTTTGAAGCTAGAAACCTGTGTGACTTTTGGTCTTCTGGAACTGATTTGTTGAAAGAATATGGAAGGCTTGCAAACCTTGTACTAACAGATGCCTTGCAGGGCTATAAGGAGAGTTTTACAGACCTTTCTGGTTAGACTTGAAAGACCCAAACACGGAAAGAACTGTGGAGGCTCAGCCTATGGGGGTGGCTTGGGGGAGGGGAGAAAGCTTCAACCACACCTGGTCAGTCAGTTTGTGTGGTGGTTGTGTTCTTCCCATGTCCTGAGAACTTAAGCAAAGCTAAACTTAAAAGTAATGGTGGATCACAGAGCAGGAGGATACAGCACAGAAAGAAATGATTTGGGGCTGGAGAGACTACCCACTGGTTCAGCTGCCACTGGTTTCAAGAGATTTACCACCACTGAGATTGGGTCAGCTGTTCTGAATTGGGGTAAGAATGCTGAAGGAGATTTCCTGTTTTCAAAGTTCGCTTCATTTTGCCCTGTATTAACAAATTTAGTAGCCTACCTGTTACTATTAAAGTGTATTACTTTTACTATTGAAGTGCAACAAATGTAGGAAAGAGGGGGCTTGGTTATGGGATCTGCAAAACAGTTGTTTGGAAATGGCCACTGGGCAATGTTAGGCAGGGTTGTTGGAATCCTTGCATGGGGAGGCCTTTTAGAGCCATGAGGATGGAAACCCCAAGATTTTGGAGATGCCAGGACTATGAAACTACAGCCAAGGAGTGCTGTTGCTTCAGGGTGGAGTTTCCCCTGGGCTGTGCACAGACTAGCTGGAGGGGTGGAATTGGAACCCCAGAGATTTTATCATGGGCCCTGCACATGGAACTACAGGCTGTATTTGCCCTGCAGGTGTCACTTCAATGTTTTCTTATGCCATCTTTTGCAGTATGAATGTTTATTCTGTGTTATCATGTGTATTTAACTTGTGTTTTGGTTTCATAAATCAGCTAAAAGACTTTGGATTATGAGGATGTCTGAATAGTATTGGAATTGATAAAAACATGCAGATTCTTAAAATTGGACTGATTATTTTATATCTTAGGATGGTATTTATTCTATGGGGGCCAGGGGCAGAATGTCATGGTTTGAATCTAATGTCCCCGAACAATTCATGTGTTTTGAATATTTGGTCCCCAGCTGGTGACAATTTGGGAGATACAGCCTTGCTGGAAGTGCACTCCCGGTTTCATAGCACTTTGCCAGAGATTGGATAACTCTCTTGCTACTGTTTTCTATCTGCTGTGGCAGAGTGTGAGGACCAGCCTCCTCCTGTGCTGTGCTTTTCCCTTCCATTATGAAGTATCCTCTTAGGACTGAAAGTTTAAATGAAACTTTTCTCCCTACTGGCTATTTAAGATTGGGTGTTTTTTTTTCCCCAGCAATGAGAAAGTAAGGACAACACTGACATTCTGCTCCAGCTACGATAGCTGAGTTCCTCCTGCTACAGGCAAGCATGAGCCACTGCAAAGACTCACACACCACATCATGCCCAACACCACTGCACAATACACACGTGTGCGTGCACACACACACATCACATTACACACACTTATAGACAAATATGAAAAGTTCTCAACAAATTATCAAATTTGATGTGTAAAATGAATAGTATTCTATGGACAGTTGGGATGTATTCAGATACACAAGGTTGGTTCAACATTCAAAAATCACAGATCAAATCAACAAATGCAGAAAGGGTATTTTACAAAATCAAATGTGCACTCATGATTAAGACATGAATAACAAAAAAAGACATGAATAGCAAACCAGAAATACAGTGGAATTTCCTCAACCTCAACTTCATCAAACATTTTCTATTCTCTTTCTTTCTCTCTCTCTCTCTCTATATATATATATATATAATATATTTATATATTATATATATATACATATATATATATACATGCCAAACCCTCTTTACAGCTAACATCATATACTAAGATTTGGAAGGTCTCTTCTCACTATCCTTTTTCAGCATCATGCTGGAAGTTCAAGCTATTACAAGGAGAAAATTAAATCCAGGTATGCAAATAGGAATTATAACTTTCCTTGTTTTCAGATGGCATAGCATGAACAAAATCCAAATGAAATGCTTTATAATTAGTAAGTGACAACAGCCGGGTTGAAAGTGTGAAACAAACATACAAATGCCCTTTGTTTTCTTATATACCAACAACAAAAAAGTAGAATTTGAAAGTATAAATAAAGCATCATTTATACTAGCATACCCTAAAATAATTAGGTATAAATTTAACAACCTATGCCTAGTGTTTTGTGAGGAAAACCAGTAACTGCTAGGTTTGTTAAGTGCTTGCTGTACAAGCAGGATGACCTGAGTCTGGATCCCCAGTACCCACAAAGAAGCTAGTGTAGTGGCATGCATCTGTAATCCCAGTGCTGGGGAGGCTGAGGCAGGAGGATCACTTAGGAATTGCTGGCTACCTATAATAGCTAAATAAATGGGTAAGCTCTACATTTAGTAAGAAACTCTGTCTCAAAAAATAAAGGTGGAGAGTGATTTCAGACACAACTTCTGACACCTAACACTGCCTTCCACATGTATTTGCACACATGTACCCACACACATATGAACACACGTATCACATACACAAAGACACATGCAAAGAAAAAGAATGAAAAGGAATCTAAAAATAAATAATAGTCCATGCTCATGGGTAAAAACATTCAATATCATTAGTTTGGTAGTTCATAAAAATCTGTAGAAATCATGGCAAACTTCTTCCAAGGATTGATATTCATTCTTAAAGTTTATGTGGTGAAGTACAAGACGAAGAGTCGCAAACACAATGTTTAAGGAGAGGACATGATAGTATTTGAGTTCAAGACTTAAAGGTATAGCTGTCAAGATAATGTATTACATGTAAAAGAATGGACAGGTAACAGAATAGAACGCTAAGAAATAGTACCAACTGACATAGTTCCCTGATCTTTATCAAAGGAAATGTGTGCAAACACACATTTTAGAAAACAGAAAATGTCTGAACAGATGCAGAGAAACAGCTCATTTTTGTTAGTGGGAATGAAAAGTAGTGGATTCACTTTAGAAGACAGCATTGGTAAGTTATTTACTTATTTTTGTACTACTGGGGACTGAACCGTAGGTTTCTTGTCTGGAAGCCCCTTATAAAACTGAGCAGACTCATCATACCATACGAATCACAATAGCATCCTTGACATTTACTCATATGTACTGAAAAGTCCACACAAAAAGCCTGAACACAGATGCTTGTAATAATTTTATTAATTGCTAATAACTAGTGAGTAGGTAAATAAACAGTAGCACATCTAGATAAAGGAATATTTCTGTCATAAAAAAACGATTAACATAACAAGCCATGAAAATACATACAGGAAGCTGCACAGTCCTACATGAAATAAACCAATTTGAAAGACTACGTACTGTATGAATATGTAATATCTTTAAAAATACAGAATTCAGGAAACGGTTATGGATCCAAGGTTCCCAGGCATTTGGATGGAGGAGGTAGTGATAAAAAGATGCAGCAGAAAGTTTTTTTTTTAAGGCAGTAAATAGCTGTTGAGATTTAAAGAATGTACACCATCAAGAGCAAACTCTAATGCAAGCTACAGAACTGGGCGATGAGGATCTGCCAATGGACTACACCAAATAGAGCAACTTCAGCATCTGATAGGAATGATGACCCTGACACAGGCTGCGTCTATGTGCGCTCGGGGGTTTTACAGAACTCTGTTCTTTCCATGCAATTTTACTTTGCCTCTAAAATTGGTCTAGGCCATAAAGGCTACTTAAAAGAAAAAAAAGGTAGGTATTTATTCCTTTATTCTTTAAAAAAAAAAAAACCACTGTATTGTATTAGCGAATAAACTTTTGAAACGACAAACATTATTTTGAAAGACAGAACTATAGACTCTGATACAACTTACCTTGAAAACGAGATTAAGTTCTATTAATACATGCGAACTAATGGCGAAATGGAACTAATGGCGACATGGAAGTTTCTAAAGAAAGTTTTGAGTCAACATTTTTCACCTGTTTTAGGAATTATATCAAATGGAAAATATTGCTTAAAGACTTACTTCCAGGTAATGCTCCTTCCTTCTTTCTCTTTCTTTCTTTCTCTCTTTCTTCCTTTCCTTCCTTCTTCCTTCTTTTTCTTTCTTTCCTTCTTTTCTTTCCTTTTTTCTCTTTCTTTCGTTATTTGTTCCTTCTCTATCTTCCTTCCTTCCTTTCTTTTTCTTTCTTTCTTTCTTCCTTTCTTTCATCCTTCCTTTCCTTCCTTTCTTTCCTTCCTTCTTTTTCTTTCCTTCTTTCTCTTTCTTTCTTTCATTATTCGTTCTTTTCTTTCTTTCTTTCTTTCTTTCTTTCTTTCTTTGGTTCTTTCTTTCCTTCCTTCTCTTTCTTTCATCCTTCCTTTCCTTCCTTCCTTTTCTTTCCTTCTCTCTTTCTTTCGTTATTCGTTCCTTCCTTCCTTCCTTTTCTTTCTTTCTTCCTTTCTTTCTTTTCCTTCCTTTCTTTTCTTTCTTTCTCAGCTCTCTGCCATGTTGAGTCATTTTTAAACGAACGCTAACAGGTGCACAGAGAGAGCACTTCATCAGCGGTGTAGTCAAGAGAACGGGGAGGGTTAAGTGCTAACCAAGGCGGGAGGCAGGGGTGACTAAGGCCACGCATGTCCCCGGGTGGTCAGGGAGCTTGAGGCGCCGGGTGGGCTCGGGGGTCCTTAGGCACGTTGTTGATAGGGGCTTCGGTGGTACCTGGGTGGCTCCCGGGGGCGCCTACCTGAATAAGGAGGCGACCCCCAGTGATGGCGGGAAGAGGATCTGCGGCTGGGGGCCAGGCCGGTCTCACAATCCATGGAGTTGTCTTCTCTGTAATCTTCCGTGGAGCGTCTTGGGTGCCCTGAAGGTCGGCCTGGGGGCGAGCGAGGGGTTCTGGACCTGGACGACGTG